>CAKAOI010007660.1:2699-109348 GCA_916701655.1 Sebastiscus albofasciatus | reverse complement strand
AAGAGAAAAGAGATGCAGACTCATTATGTATCTGCAGCTCGGGGGATGGGGCCTCAGCAAACCCCCACAGATGATGCCAAAAGGGTTCGACAAGCTGTGAGAAATGGTTGGCCTTGGTAGAGGGCTCTGGAAGGTTAAGAATTTCCTTAAACCGAGATGGGGCAAATATAAAACAGCAGAGGCCAGAGGTTGTATAAATAGCAAGCCCTCCTCCCAAGGCAGGAAGTACGAGCAAATGAGGCAAAGACAACATCCTGTTCAGTTAAAAAAAAAGGCCCAAAGGAGTGAATTGAAAATAAGTTGCCGCACACCATCTACTCTCCCTGCAGAACTTTTCCTCCTGTGCAGCCCGTTCACATGAGATGACAGTGCTAAAAAAGCAGCTAGATGAGCGATTGCACACGCTCTCGTTTGCGCAAGCACGTGCGAGTGTGCGTTTTTCGTGTGTGTGTGTTTGTGTGCGTGCATGGTGGTCCCAGCCACAGGCGGGGGGTGCTGTGCTTATTGGATTATATATCTCCCAGTCATACAGGGAAGAGGCTGCTATTAAGGTCAGGAGCCTGGGGTAAAGGGAGATGGAGAGGTGAAAAAGAGGAGAAGAAGAAGAAGAAGAAGAAGAAGAAGAAGAAGAAGAAGAAGAAGAAGAAGAAGAAGAAGCTGGAATTTAAATCTGTGGCGGTCGGAGACATGCGCTGTCTCTTTGTCTCTCGTCACCGCCACCGCCACCGAGGCCCGTGTCGCTGTCCTCGGCAGCACCCAACATCCTAAGCACGAGAGAGAGAACTGCTCCTGGCAATCACCCTGCGACAGCAGATAGCAACTGACATTATTAACATCATGACTCTACAGCGTATCAGCATGCAAATGTAACTAATCCATTCCCACTGCTGAAACACTGTCGTAATTAGAAAACACTCAAGCTGAGTGATGGGGGGGTTTAAGGTTAACGTATTTCTCGATTTAATATGTGCCTCAGTTTGGGTGTTTGATATGTTTTTGGTAGGGAAGGGGGAAATGTCAAATGTTATTGCCAATCTAAAGTTGCTGTATGAGCACATATTAGCTGCCACTAAAAGAAAAAAGTATCATAACATTACATGGATTTATAACATGACTTGACACTTGGGTGGAATATATACAAACCCAAAAATTGAAGCTAGGACTTGACTCATTCTTAATATCCATCCCTGTAGCCCAGCCCACACGTGAAAAATGTTGCATCAACTCCCTCCACTTGCTGCGGGATACAGTAATTGAGTTCTTTCATTTTAAAACTCCCCACAAAGTGAAAAATGATCAGCACGTTGACTGACTCATTCCTCACATCGGAGCACACACCTCTAACACCGGCCAGAGAAATAGTTTTTCTCATTTCTCATATCAATACCAAATGGCTTTTCATCTGTGGAAGGTTTTTCAACAGTTATTTCTAGAACTGCAGTACGCTTCACGAGGAGAAAGATCAACAACATGGAGGAAAACCGAGAGTCCTTGTGTACGTGTGCTTAAATAGTATTGCCATATACTGTATGTCAGCCAATAAGTACTGATAAATTGCAGAAATAAGTGCCAAAGACATGCTTGAGATCATTTAGATACAGTATTATGATTACTGTGACATCACCCATTGGGTTGTGAACTACGGTTTTGAAGCCACGAATTTGACATTTTGGCCGTAGCCATCTTGGTTTCTTGGAACCAGATGTGACACAAGAGGGTGGAGCTAAGTACAACCAAACGCTGAATAACACATTTTTAGGCGACCAAAATGTTACAATTATAAAACATGTTAATCGTCACAGTTAATGGGCCATGAAAGCAACTCGCACAGACCTCCACACAACTTTGAGACGAAAAGCCAGTCCTAGCTGCTGCTCTGTCGCTGTGGTCTCTCCCCCCTTCCTGCCCCAGTTAGCTTTTGCTGGTTGACCTAAAACGCATCACTTCCAGCGTGGGAAAATCAGACCCCAGACACCACAACTCCGGTATACTGCAAAATACAGAGAGCGTTCCCCTTGCAGCGAGGCTTAATCAGCATTGTGTGACCTGGTTTGGCAAGGGCCTGAATGTAACGGATGTTAAATGATATGTAAAAGTCACGCATTCCAGCTTTAAAGGAACAGTTTCATTTCAACATTTCAAGGGATCTAGTAGCATTAATGGAATATAATAATCGTAACTATGTTTTCATTAGTGTATAATCACCTGAAATTAAGAATTGTTGTGTTTTCGCAGCGGAGAATGAACCCTTCATATCTACATAGGGAGCGGGTCCTCTGCACGGAGTCTGCCATGTTGCTCCACCATGTTTCTAGAGAGCTTTAGAGAGAGCCTTTCACGTTTTTGTGTTACCTGAAGGCCACCATAGTTCTCCAACACGCTTGTGAAACTGCGCTAGTGTGAGACACAGACTGCAAAACCGTGGTATCGGCCTAAAATATCCAGTATTGGTCAAGCTCTGTATAGAACTTGGGATGTATGTGCACAAGGCGCAGCAGCTTTCAAACAGCAAAATACACTTCAAGAAAGACCTTTTGGAAAAGGAAAACACTGATCTTGAAGTGATTAAATCAACAATCCAAGCCTTACATGCTTTGGCCGAGGGTTACTGGAAATACAAGTTGTTGTTAACATGCTTCAGTGTGATTCACCTCGTCTCTTCACCTTGGCGTAGCAGAAGTTACTGAGGTGGATATCAAAACATTTCAATATGCATCAGGATCAAAAAGCTGGCCCCATAATAATGTTGAGATCAAAGCAGCAAATTTGTATGCAAGTGAGTCAGAAAGTGTGTCGAGGTCACCCGTGGGGTGTCGAGACACCCGTCTGAGCTTCCTCTGACACACAGCAGCCCCACATGGGTGGAGCTGCAGTGGGCCCTGACCTCTGTACACGGGCCTCCTTCCTCCTCTGCCTCACCATGCAGGCGGATTATCTTAGCTTAGCTGACCCAGGTCGGCCGCCTCTCCATCCACCTGCATAATGACATTGCAGCAACATCTAATGATGCGGAGGCTGCAGTAAATACTGGAGCAGCTGGAAAATATACAGACATCAGCTATGAATGATCCATCTCCAATACACCATACTGCCGATAATATTCTCATTATTCCGAGACCAGGAGAGGAACATTTCCATATTCAGCTGCTTTAAGAAATACAACAAACTTGTCTTTCAAGGATAAAGAGTCTCAGCCATCATAAATAAATTGTCACTCGACTATTTTCTAGTGGAGCTACACATATTATAGCAGGGCAGAAGGGGAATATACAGGAAACAGAAGAGGAGGGGGAGGGCAAGACACTCAAAAATGAGACGTTAGGACTTTGAAAAACCTGAAAGCTCTTCATTTCCCCAGGCTACATAAATCTCATTACTTTCCCCTGCATTGCCTCAGCATATGAGGTGAAATATCACTGCATTTTACATCAAAGTGCTGAGTAATACAAAGGTATTCGAGCCGCTGTTCAGGGCAAATGAAAATGTTTATGTTGAGCGGAGCAACACTTTCATATGAGTCAACGTGTTTTAAAAGGGCTTGTGGGTATGAGCGCCGAGACAACACAAAATCTAATCGACTCGCTTTCCTTTTTCTTTGTTTTTGTTATTTAACTGTAATTTGGGGATTGGTGAGAAGGAGTTTGGGTTGAGTTTGGAGCCTTGGGCTGAACTAAACCCAGACTCTTAATGCTAACCCTAAAACAGATGGACATGTTAGAACTTTTGCAGGGTTCAGTGTAGAGTTGTTCAGATACTGATACCAGGATAGGAAATGCCTCCAATACAGCCATAAATGATGGATCGGGTATCAAAGAGTATGCAGGTCTGTGCACCGATCCGATTCATATTTTTTGTGTTTCTTTAATCCGTCATCCAATAAAAAACTTTACGCACAGAAACCTTGCACACTGAGTCCGATACGTTTTATTTTTTTCGACTCGCAGTGCAAGACAAAACTGAATTACTTACGTGGGTGCAATGGGTAGCGCTAATCCCAAATGGGGCTAAATGAATGAATGACATTAGCAAAAAGCTATCGTTTAGCTGCCTAAAGTACAATCACTACTGTCTAATCTTTCCTAGATCCTTTGTTTTACAACCATCCCTGATTCCAAGCTGTTCTGCAATCGCCTGCCACAGTCTATCTTTAAATCCAGCATCTCTGTATCCTTTTGTTTCTTTATCCCAATGTGCTTTGTGCTGGGAGATGAAGCAAATATACTCTTTGAATGAAGTGAATGTTCATCTTGCCATTTTGGATGATGACTTTTTCACGGACGGTGGCTCTGAGTGGTCAAACAACCCTCTTTTGCCTTTTGACGGCTGCGAAAAAACACAGAAAATCGAACCGTTTCCGAAAACTTTAACGACAGACGGACGTTTCGGAGTCGGTGTGTAAACGTGATTGACACAACAAGATGTCGTGTTTATTTTTAAACGTGTGACAATTTCGGATGAAAAATACGGACTTGGTGTGCAAAGGCCTTTAGTTTAGCATGTTAGCATGGTAACATTTGGTATTCAGCGCTGAACACAACCTCATGATGGTGCTAAAGGAAAAGTCAGGGAGTCATCAGTCAATAAAGTCATTAGGAAGATTCAACCTATGGAATCATGAAATGAAAAAAGGAGAATCAAGGTTGTGTTAAACTATATTATGTTAAAAAAAAAAAAAAAAAAAGTCCAACGCTGCCACATTGTCTAGAAGAGGATATACAGTATAATCATTAATCAAATGTATTTTTCTGGTTATTTCAGTCAGTAGATTATATCAGTGTTAATTCCTCCGTCTTCTTTGGTTTCAGCTTCCTCTTACACACTGTCACATGGTGTCGAATGGCCAATCATTCAACTCCCTGTTACTGTGTCTATAAGCTCACTATACAGCAGCACTGGCTGACTCACACTGGACAAAGAGCCCTTTCCTGGTCACACACACACACACACACACACACACACACACACACACACACACACACACACACACACACACACACACACACACACACACACACACACACACGAGGCGAAAGACATCATGTCCTCTTCAACTGAGTCACTTGAGTCAAATGAGTTCCTGTCAAGAGTAATATAAAGTCAGAAAATGAATATGTGACTTAATGCCTGTGTGTGGTTGTGTATTTCATATGAATGCAACTAAATGCATATACAATGTGTCTCTAGTGTGAAATTATGATTTCCATGTTTGTGTGTTTTTGTGTGTGAGCCCTGTGTTTATGAGCCATAGCATCATCCCCTATGCCTCAACTCTGACTGCAAGTTGTGCAGTGCGGACACCCTGGGAGCGAGATCAATGCCGGAGCTTTCACACCGGGAGAAAGAGGAAACAACTCTCTATGGTCCATAAGACTTTCTGCACTAGAATGATTTGCCATTTCTGGGAGCGAGGCTCAACCCGTAACAGAGCTAAAATGAAGAAGAAGTAAGAAAAAGAATGATCCGGGCGTTTCAGATGCCGTTAAACATCCCTCAGCGCAGCACAGAATGAGCTCCGAAACCCTTCTGAGAACAACAAGAACCAAGTGATATTGGAAAAGCCAGAAGGAGGAGGTGATATATTAAACTGCCAGCAGAACAGTGCAGCACAGCCGCTTGTACGCTTTCTAGAAAAAAAAAAGAAAAAAAAAGTGTGTGTGTGGCAGAGACTTGGCTTTAGGGCAGCTCTGTAGTTCCTTTAGTTGTTTTATAATGTGCCCACATCACTGCTGCGAGATTCAGTGGAGCACAGTTTCCTTTGTTTCCATGTTACACTAAAGTCTCAGGGTTTGGATGGCATTCCTGGTTTCTTTTCTAACTTCAGACCTGCATTTAATAGACTCCAAATGCATTATAGATTGGTGTTATCAAACTTTAAATTCAAACTTTATTATTCTCCCAGAGAATGGGGTTTACAGCCAAACATCAGATACACCTCAAACATCTAAAAAAAATACACCAATCCAAAAAACAATCTTCAACTTCAACTATTTATGTTGATTCAAATACTATTCTGTCAATCTATATATAAAAGTCAGCAGTAAAGGTGATGTACAGTCATGTAAAAGTGACATAATTTGCTGTATTTCTCTAGCATTTTGTCATTTTCTGAGTGAAACCGGACTTTACTTCAATGGCCGAGATCTCATTTTACTACATAGCTCTACTATTGACAGTGAACTATGCTAAGTGGTAGTCTCCAGCCATCCCTCCGTAATGAATACAATCCAGTGTGACTACTGGCTACGTGCATGTGTCCGCACAATGCTGCGACCACACGCACAACGGCCACACTGTTCTAGTCAGGGTGGAAACATGCAGTACCGGGAAGCGTGACTGTGCCAGCAGGCTGACAAAGTCTTCACTGTGTGTCCGTGTGTGTGTGTTTGAGTGTTAAAGTATGTTGGGACTTCTAAAAACACTCTAGTCCATGCTGGAGCAGCATTGCAGGTGTGGGCAGATGGGTACTTTACTTTGGCTTTTAATGTCGTGCGCAGCTTGGCACCTTATGCTGCGTAGTGCAAATTCCACTGGGCTGAACTTAACAACAAATGTTATTCTTTCCGAGAGGGAACGGTGGTACAAAAACAACCCGAACAAGAATTTGTTCTACACCAGGGAAGGTCTGACTGCAGGGTTGCACCTGATACTGCACTGGTAGCTATCTGCAGAGCGTCTTTGCCTAAAACAGTGGTTCCAAAGCTTTTGGGCTACTGATTCTTTCAAGCAAATCAACATTTACTTGTGCTGAAACAATTAATAAATTGATTAGTTTGAGAGTCAACTTTTATAATTTTCTGAAGCATCTATAGATATTTATGCTAAATATTCACAAATATATTTCCAAAAATTCACTGGTTACAGCTTCTCAAATATGATAATTTGCTGCTGCTATGGTGCATATCATTGTAAGTTGAATATCTTTGGGTTTTGAACTGTTGGTTGGACAAAATCAGTGGGCGACCTCCAGGTCTGAGAAGTGAAGCCAATGTGGAATTGCCTTAAACTTGCATTCTCTCTAACAGCCAGCAGGGGGCGACTCCTCTGGTTGCAAAAATAAGTCTGATTGTATAGAAGTCTCTGAGAAAATTAGCCTATTTCTCACTTGATTTATTACCTCAGTAAACATTGTAAACATGAGATTATGGTCTCAATCGCTAGTTTCAAGTCTTCTTCAATACAGCATGATGTTCATTTAGTAAATTATGGTCCCATTTAGAGTCAAATAGACCATAAAGCAGGATATTCTTTAAGGCATGTCCACCTTGTGATTGACAGGGCGCTACCACAGCGTTGTCCGGTCTGGGAGTTGTCTGTGTTTTTGTCTTAGACCTTTCACAGTGTGTTTTCAGTTCATGAAAGTTAATTATATCCTTTTTAGTCACCTAAAAAATGTGTTATTCAGCATTCGGTTGTACTTAGCTCCACCCCCTCGTGTCACTTCTGGTAGCAAAAAATCAAGATGGCGACTGCCAAAATGCTGAACTTTGGACTCTGAGAAACTGTTATGGGCATTTTATTCCATTCCCTGGGGGTTTATAAACCATGCAGTTAATTAAACAAACTACTAGACAATAAAAATAATTGTCAACTGCAGCCCTAATACTACTTGCAAACCCTTCATTACAAGTTGCATATGTCAACAACCTAAGAATATTTAAGCTAACAAATATTTTATCCGTTATTGTACTGTTTGCATTCAAAGATGTGTAGAGGCCTGAATGAGACTAAACTATCCAGTTTTTCACGGGAAAAAAGCAAAGATTATAAAAACAAAAGTCTGAAAAAAATGAACCAAATCCTATGTAGTAGAAAATGTCTTTTTTTCTTCCCTATTCATCTTGTTTTGCCCTTGGGGCGATCCTGACCGCCCCCAGGTTTGGAACCACTGGCCTAAAACATGAATAAATATGTATGCAGTACATAAAGACACATGCAGAACCACTGACACATGCAGACATCGCAGCACTGTGTGCATCATTGCAGCTCAGGCTCCAACCCTCTCAGGGTGAAACTGACTGAGGGGATTATTGATTGTTGCCATTTAGGCTGACACAGGCTCAGTCTGGCCATAAGCTTGCTATTGTCTGCACTGCAACCACTCTCCTTCATCACAAAGGGCACTAAGGTGCCCAGCTGAGTAAACGCACTCCCACTACGATAGGATTGTAGGCAATGTCACTCTTCATTCTCTCCGTCTTTTCTTCATCTCCATTATATCCTCAAGCGTGATTTCATCTTTCCTTCTTTCTTCAATCTTCTGCAATTAGTCTATTCCTGTCTGTGTCTCTTTCTTTCTAACTTCAACTTTGTTCTTATCCAACATTCTTTCTCCTGTCAAACACTTGACCTCTGCCTGGCGGTGTTTTGTTCTTGGCGTCAGCCTCTGTCACCTCTAGTCTGGTTCCCTTGTTTCTCTGTGGGTGTCGTCTCATTCCTCCTCTCTCTCTGTCCGTCTTAATCTTGTATAGTCACATCTCTTCTCTCGCAGAGGCCTGGAGTGACCCCAGCACAAAAGTTGGTTCGGAGAAAAGTGGAAATACAATTGTTATCATTTCTTTTTTTTACATCAAATAAATAAAAACAAGGGCTGTCAATCGATTAAAATATTTATTCGTGATTAGTTGTATGATTGTCCATAGTTAATCATGATTAATCGCAAATTAATCACATTTGTTGTACCTGTTCAAAATGCACCTTAAAAGGAGATTTGTCAAGTATTTAATACTCTTATCAACATGGGTGTGGGCAAATATGCTTGCTTTATGTAAATGTATGTAAATATTTATTATTGGAAATCAATAACAACACAAAACAATGACAGATATTGTCCAGAAACCCTCACAGGTACTGCATTTAGCATAAATAAGCATAATAAGCAAACTGCAGCCCAACAGGCAACAACAGCTGTCAGTGTACTCACTTGAATATGACTTGACACAAACTGCATGTGATTATCTTAAAGTGGGCATGTCTGTAAAGGGGAGACTCGTGGGTTCCCATAGAACCCATTTTCATTCACATATCATAAGGTCAGAGGTCAAGGGGCCCCTTTGAAAAGGACCATGCCAGTTTTTCCTCACCAAATTTTTGCGTACATTTGGAGCATTATTTAGCCTCCTTTGCAACAAGCTAATATGACATGGTTGGTTTCCAATCAAACTATTAATAATTTGATCCATAAAATTCCCATCACAAGTTCTCCAAGCCAAATGTGGCATCTTCAAATTCAAAATATATTCAATTTATAATGATATAAAATGGAGAAAAGTAGTAGTTTGGCTTTTTTTGCTTGATAAATGTCTTACGCAATCAATCGATTACTAGAATTGTTGTTGATTAGTTCTCCAATTGTTTCAGTACTGCTCCAGACTTCTGCGAGCTCGACGAGACGGATATCTGACTAAGCACGATTAGTGCGTTTCTGTCCCTCGCTGCCTGTTTTCCTCCGTCTCTTCCTTTGCCCCCTAATCCTTCCGTCTTTCTCTCCCCTTCTCCTTGAGCCTTGGGGGACCATCCTGGAGCAAACTAATTTCCCTTCCCCGAAGCCTCGCTGCTCTCATCGAGCCCGTCTCCCTCCACCTCCCTCTACCTCTTTGTCAATCTTTCACCCTAATCTCCATAATGCAGTCTCTGGCAGGAGCTGCTGTGTGTGCTTTGTCCGGGGCTGGGCTCTGGCTCTGGGATGATGAGCAGGTAGCTATGGGCACTCTCTCTACTGGTAATTGCAGCCGAGGCAGACGGAGCACAGCGAGGGGGCAAGGCGTCCACGCTCACACACACACACACAGGGACACAGATGAAGCCAAGCACAAGTATTATGTTCTGGGGGCTGTCTCACTAAGTCAGAGGTTGGAGAAAATGTCAGAAATGGTCTCTCTTTGCCCTCCTGAATACATCACTTCGTCAATCAAGTCTTCAGGTGTCAGTCTGCAGTCAGGTACAGGTACGGCATTTGATATACAGTGCACATAATCATAATTTTTCTGAAATTCTAACCATGTTTACTGTAAACTGTTGTGAACTCTTGCAGCAAGAAATTGAGGAACTTTTTTCAATGTATTGGAACATTAACTTGGGTAAAACTCAGTTAAACCAATCTGTTAGTAGAGCCCGAACAATACATGTGCTGGGTGATAAAATGGCCCAATATCAGGTTATCACAACTACATTCTTATCGGCGTGTGTGTTGGCACACATGCAAAAAGAAAGATGGTTGAGAGAGCAGTAAACAGAAGAAAGAAATTACTTATTGGCACCAGTTATATTTTACAATAAAGGTGCCCTGAGGAGATTTTGAACCCTAGAAGCGCTGTGGAGTGATGTTTTGGTGGACTATGTGCACGAGCATGCAGGGGAGCCCGATTAACATCCTGCCTTTGGTTTCACACTGAGGCGCTGATCGACAGTTGGAAAACGAGGCAATACACCAACAAAGGCAATGAAGAAGATGACTTCTAGCAACAAGTACACAAAGGCTAGTATATATATATATATATTAGGGCTGTCAATCGATTAATCACATGATTGTCCATAGTTAATCGTGATTAATCGATTAATTGCAAATTAATCATACATTTTTTAATCCGTTCAAAATGTACCTTAAAGGGAGATTTGTCAAGTATTCAATGCTCTTATCAACATAGGAGTGGACAAATATGATTGCGTTATGCAAATATATGCATATATTTCTCATTGGAAATCAATTAATAACACAAAACAATGACAAATATTGTCCAGAAACCCGCACAGGTACTGCATTTAGTATACAAACATATGCTCAAATCATAACATGGCAAACTCAAGCCCAACAGGCAACAACAGCTGTCAGTGTGTCAGTGTGTTGACTTGACTATGACTTGCCCCAAACTGCATGTGATTATCATAAAGTGGGCATGTCTGTAAAGGGGAGACTCGTGGGTACCCAGAGAACCGTTATCATTTACATATATTGAGCTCAAAGGTCAAGGGATCCCTTTGAAAATGGGAAAGTCAGTTTTTCCTCGGCAAAATTTTACCTCTTTTGCGACAAGCTCGTATGACATGGTTGGTAAAAATGGATTCCTTTGGTTTTCTAGTTCCCTATGATGCCAGTATCTTCACTCTAGCTTTAAAACTGAGCCTACAACCTAAAAATCGCAAGTTGCGTTAGTGCGTTAAAGAAATTAGTGGTGTTAAAACAAATTTGAATATCATTGCGTTACAATGACACATGCTGAAAATAAAATTGTATATGTAGTATAAAAAAATCCATGTGAAAATTGGTGGAAATCTAAAATAGTTTTCTGTTTCTTATTGCATTTTTGGGACAATCGTTTCTCAACAGCAAGCATAGGAATGTAACAAATCATACTATTATTTTTATTTTTCCTGTGCTAACGTTCCCCATGCTCAAAATATGGGCAGTATTCCCTTAAGTGGGGGAAGTTTTACCTTTACCTACACATCAGGCAGTCCAACCCATTGGCCACAAAAGGGCTGTGCATCATTACTACCTGCTATGAGGCACCTGCAGGGAAATAAATGAATAGAAGCATGAAGGAGGGCATCAGTTTAGTGGCCGCTGCGGGGGGGCGTTTATAACACCTGGCAAGCTCCCCAACACTGCACAATAAGGAGCTTGGCTGCAAGCTTTTTTATCGGCCGTATCAAATTACCATGCGCCGTGCTGAACTGAAGCCGCCGCCGCCGCCGCCGCCGCCGCCGCCGCCGCCGCCGCCACAGGTAAAAACACAATAATCTTAAGCAAAAGGGATCAGAGGTGAGAAAGAAAAGTGAGAACATGAAATCTGGTGGGAAGAAGAGATGCACAATGAGAGTACGGTGGGAGGAAAAGGTGAGAAAATGAAGCAGCGGGGAATATCTGGACCATATGATGCAGAACCTGGCAGAGAAGCAGCAGGAAGAGGGTGGATTAATCTGTAAAAAGGTAAGTGGGCTGGAGCATCTTGCCAGTATCGGTTGCCATCAAGTCGAGTCAAATGTGTTACTACAACTTTCTATAATGCATGCCGCGGGTAATGAGAGACCATGTCATCCATTCAGTCTCATTTCCATTTTACAGCCCTTTGATAGGAGGAATCAGAGAGCACTGGCTCCAGCAGAGACTTTATGGCCCTGGGCTTCAGTGGGAAAAGTGTGCATTTGTGTGCATTTGTGTGTCCGTCATGATCTGCCTGCGCCCGTGTGTGTCATCTAGCAACGTTGATGTGCTCCTGTTGATGAACTGGACCACATAAAAAGCAATGACAAATTTAATGACTGCCATAGACAGTGCTTTCAATGGTCCAATTGGGTAAAGTGGTTATTTCCACATCCACGATCACGCATATCTGACACAGTCCTTTTTGGTCAGGGCATGTGATAATCCTGCTTTTATGTGCCCGACTGACCCTGCTGGATGGATATGAAAGAAAGGGTCTTTGTATTATCATAATAACACCATCATCGTTTTCAGCTTTCATTTGGTCATCTGCATTTTAAATCCTGTAGAGGACTGAGGTTGAGGGTCTCATGTTGTTTCTGATACTCAATTGATCCCTGAAGGCCACATTTACGATTTTCTCATTACAGCATCCCCGGAGCTGGTACAGTTTCACTTAATTGCTCAAGGATGCTTCAGCAAGGTCAACATCTCGTGAATAGTATCGAACCTAATCAAGCCAAATCACAGAGCAATCAGCTTCCTGTGATGAACCACTGGCAGCTACAGGTATGGTTAAGGTGTGTGTGACTGGTGTGAGACGACACGGAGAGGCCACTGTTCGTTCTAAACAACAAATGGTGGCTCCTGAAGAGGTTAGCGTAGACGCTGCAGTAGTATCAGAACTGGAGAGTATTTCTTCATTGAAAGAAGAGCAAAGAACGCCACTGAAAGCGATATTTTCACTCTTCTCCCAGCTGGCTTCGGCAAGAATTTGATTGACAGATGGCTTATCCAATCACCTGCCAAGAATTTTTGTGCCTGCCCTTTTTCTAAACAGTTTCCAATGACGGCTTCTCAGATGGTTCTGTGTAATAAAACATCTGGCGGGTCAGGTTATGGAACCTGAGCTGTGTCCCGAAATATACAATATGTACTCATGTTGGCAGTGTACAATTTTGGCAAATATTATACCAGAAGTGACTGTACTTTATTGTTTTGTAGTGACAGGAAGTGATAATGTAAGACTGTACCTATCAAAGTGCAACTTTGGAACAGTACTGACTCAGACTTTACTTCACAAAACTTGTTTCCCCCCAATTTAAACAGTTTAAAATTTCACAATTATCATATCTTGAATAGAAAGTAAGAGTACTTCAGGTTCAGTATTACAAATACGCAGCACAGACTATTCCGTAAAGACCAAAAAAGAGAGGGGACTCGCTCCATATGTAGATATAAACGGTTAATTCTAACAAAAACACAATCAGGTGATTAAACACTAAAGAAAACATGATTATTAATATTATATTCCATTTCTGCCAATAGATCCCCCTAATCGTTACACACTGGTCCTTTAAAAATACCTCATGTTGCCCTTTTCCATTGAGGAGGCACTACATAGTCAAAACATTGTATATGTGTATATGTAGTATGCAGTTGGGATGTAATGTTTACATGATGCTCCGTCTTATCTCCTAAAATATTCAAAGTGAAACATTACACAGATGCTCACATCGCTGAGACCTCTTAGGATCCGAGCCAAAACCCTAATGACTGTCTGATGCACACATGTCAGTGAACACATGGTCCATTAACACTTGTAGGGTGCAACTAACTGGCAGAGCATTACATCCTATCTGTGCCATCTAATACAACAAATCCGTCTGCTCTTTCCACTTAATACCAACGTTGACAGTGCACTATAAAAAATAAATAAAATACAAAAATAATATTCAAATTTATTTCAGGTCCATGCAATCGGTCTGTTTTTTTTGTTTTTTTTCCCGGAATATTTTGCCAGTGAAGCCCCCTTGTCAACAAACAGAGGATTCCTTTTTACGTGACACGCTGCTATTTGGTAACTCATGATTTAATCATGGTTTTTTGAAAAGCAGCTTACTTCGATGATCCGGCAAAGCTACCTCAACACTCTGTGATCTGCGTTCCGAATGTCTCCTAAAATAATATCCTCTGCAATGTGCTGAGCCACTGTTTACAGCATAACACAATGAACGTTTGGGAAATTATCTTCAAATTGAGGGCAAATGGGGTATTATTACGTAATCAAAAGTGCACACCGAAATGCGCAGTCAAATTTGTGCACAATGAGTATGATTTATGAGCCGAGTGGGTTTGCCTTTCAGCTCCGTATGAGAGTAATCCCTGTGCAATGAAAGAAAAAAAAAAAAAAAAATGATTGAGGACGAACTCCCTTTTTGGTGATTTTCTTCTTTTTTCATGCCAGTGATTCCTCGGAGAATGTACCTGTCCATCATAGCCGTGCCTGTGGGGCCTCGGAGGGAGGAACCGGGGGAGGAGAAATAATGAGCGCTCACAACCGGCTGCAAGGAATTCAGAGACTCCTGCTCTGTGGGGGCTCTTCCTCTTTATCCTCCCACTTTAGTCCTGCAGCGCTCCAAAAACACCCACCCAACAACAGGGGCACGCCCTCCAGTGACCACTGACTCGCAATCCGAAAGGCGAGAGAGGGTCGTGATCGCACCTCGGCAGCCTTTTAGGGTACTCGCCAGTGAGTTGAGAAGCTTCAAAAGAGCCGGGCTGAGCACGGAGCTCGGGCCAAATCGCATTGTCTCCGTCTATCAGTTTGTCTAGCAGCACCACAGTAACACTCACTGTCACCCAAAACAAAAGAGACCAATTATTTCCACAATAGGATTCAAACTGCACAGAGCTGTAAAAGTTCAATAAATGGGTTTTATACAGCTCATCACTTCTGGCTTTTCTTCTCTCTCTCTTCTGGCGGATTTAAATGACACTGTTGTGCAATGCTGTCAGAGGCAAACCGGTACCAAAATAAAGTGAAAGGGAAAAAGAGAAATAGAGACAGAGTGCTTATTGTGAGGTACTGCTTTTTTCTGTTTCAACAGTCGGATAGTTTTAGTACAGCTAAGAATGGTACAGAGACACATTCATATACACAAAGGGAAATCTGATTTTAGACTTAGATGTAATATTGTCCAAGAGGGAGATTTGTTTTTCTTGGATTTTGATTTCTGTATCAGGTAATTAGGACTTAGCACCTCATAAAACAAGAAGACTTTATCATGATCTCATAATTATGAGAGCTTTACATTTTGTAATTGTGAAAAAAACAAGCATGCTTAGCACTCATTGCCATTGGAGATATGTATATTGTGATTACAGCGTACTGATGAGGTGGATATAAAATGAAGATCTTGCAATTGTGGCTGAGTTTGTCAAAATTATGAGATTCTAAGTCAAATTGATGGGTTACGAAATTTATAATTAAGGGGAAACGTCTCCATTTGTCTCCTTCCTTTTGACTGTAATGTGCTTCCAAAAAATGTGTAACAAATAAAAATCAAACTACGGAGCAGCTGAGAACAGCTGGAGGGAAACCAGATGGCAACAAGATTTCATTCAAGTGACACATTTCGCTTTTGCTCATCCGTAACGCAAACCAGACGGCACTGTGGACTGTTTGGGGTGAATAATAGTAACAAGCCATCGCATATCATCTCTAATATCGCTGTAAATGTGAGCTCAGACACCTAGCGGCCGCGCCGCTCGCCTCTCAACGGTCAGCATCCTTGAGCCAAGCACCAACATGGCCCGTATCCCGGACAACAACCTATTGCTCAGCAACCACCTGTTTCCACGGGTGTCACGGTAACGAGCTGCGGGAATAATGAGGCCGTGGGAGTGGAGCGTGGAAGGGAGAGATGGAAGGGGGTCTAAACACAGGAAGGGGGGAGGAATTTCCCATTTATAATTCATGTCATCATCAGCACTGTGGCATTTGGAATGAATTATTGATTAAGTCTTGGAAGCTTTATGTAAAAACTTGCAGTTGGGGGGTCCTGATGGACAGGGTGTGAAGTAAGAGGGCACAGGGATAGAAGAAGAAGCCACAAAACTGTCTGCTGAGGCAGGGAGATGTGTTTCCAGGGAAGGTTATGGAGATAAATACCCTCTTAGGGGAGCAATGTGTGTAATGTTGGATGTAGCAGTAGAGAAGGTATTCAGATCCTTTATGTAAGTAAAAGTAGCAGCACCACAATGTAAGAATACTCTATTGTAAGTGTGGGGGATACTGTTGGATTGTTTAATCTATAATGCATCATATTTCATGAACTGATAATAGGTTTTGAATGAAAAATAACTAGAAAGTACACTGTAGATGTCCAATGAAGTGTAATATTCCCTGCTTAAAAAGGTAGTGAAGTGCAGGGTTTTCCCCAGGAAATTGGTTAGTGGAGGTGGGTGTGATAGAAAACCCCTACTTATATTTCATAAAAGTGTAACATTTACTTTTAAACTTAGCGAAGGCTGTCTTTATTTCAGGTGACATGGACTAACACATGGGGAACCACTAAAGTATTTGATGTGAACACACTGAAATAAGAGTTTAAGGGCTCAAGTATCATATTTTTGCAATAAACCTCTTCGAACCACTTACCCCCCCCCCTTCAAAAGGACAACATAGAGAATCGTGGCTTGGCCCTCGACAGTAAAGGACTGCTGAGGACGCGGTCGCTAATGGAAGAGGACGAGCTAACCTGAGTGAGTGACCCCGGCTGCTTGACCCTTGTACCTCCCTCCATCGCTTACTGCGGCCTCTCCAGCCTGAGTCTGACAGCCATGATTCACTACCTTTTCTACCGCTATTCTTTTTCATTCCAAAAAACCACAGTGTGAATCAATACCAATACCAGCATGCCACGAATGTGCTCCTCCACAGTGAATGGTCATTGTTCAGTATCCTTGTATAATTTGTCTTGTCAAACAGGAACACACCTTCCTCCATTGAAGATGGATGGCCATGAATGATTTTATAAATTCAGATAATATTGTCAAAATTTAACAAATTCAATTGAGACTTTTTCTGCAGTGTTAAAGACAATCCAGTTGATTGTCGTCTGTGTATCCATGGTTACAGGTAAAAAGACACTGCTAGGAGCTAATGCAGCATGACTTTCCATGGTGCGGATTCGCCAAAATGTTAAACAACTTTACACAACAAAACAGGCCTCAGGTGTAGCCCGCAACTAACCCGCTGACTGCAAGGCAAGATGGGAATTGCAGTCCAAAAATTCAAAAACACATTAGAAAGAGAGAGGAGAGAAACAACAGGAGTGACAAACTCTAATGCTAAATGCAAGATTGGGAGCATATCTATTGCCTCCGCATGGCTCTCAACATGGCGACAGCTGAGCCAGCGGCTCGTGGCTAGCGGTGCTAACAGCGCTAAACGTGAAAACAACATTAACACTGCTAACAGAGTTGCTGCATTAACCTGGGGCACCAGTTGTAACCGCCATATGAGAGCAGTGAGCGGCGGCCTTGAGCTAGCCAGTGGGGCATGCTCACATGCTCAAACATGCAATAAAAGCATGTGTGGCCAGCCCGGCTATGTCAACAAAGCACAGAGAATCTCAGTTTACAACACACACAGAGGGAGAGTGACTTTATTCTCTGCTCAGGTAGACATTACCCCTCTATATGTTAATATAGCAAATGATTGTTTGATGCTAAATTAATGCTCTGAATATCGTATAGTGCACCTTTAAAAATGTGTCCTAGAACATGACACTTAAACTACTGCGAAATGCCATCAATTGGGCATGAGTGCCTAAATAATACATGCGGTTCTCAGTAATATATGGCAAGCCCTACTAAGACATGCAGAAATGAGCCATAACCCTGTAAACATCTGAAAAACTAAGAGTAGACGGCAAAGGGTTCAAAGGTTTAATGTGCTGTTGCATGCAAAATGTTCACAGTTAGAACAAATGAGCACAGGGCCAGGCTGAGGGCACCCGACTGAGGTTAAATCCAACTTCAGTAAATAGCATTCAGGCAGACGGGCCAACGTTGGCTGAGGCACGTTCCAGATGTTAGCAGCACTGGGCGTGGATGCTAAGCAACTAGCTATTTTTAGCCGCAGAGCGCAGGAAGGAAATGAAAGGAGCACAGTTCAGCTTGCGCGGGATTCTGAGCGGCTGAGAGGGTAATCAAACACGGCCGACCAATGGCAATCACGCCGTCCTGACACAATGGTGGCTCGCCTGCCGCTGGCTTAGTCTTATCACAACATACTCACACTGGGAGTGGGTGTGAGATGAATGAGTGGGGAGAGCAAGACAGTGGGGAAGGGGAAGAGATGGATGGGGGAAGTGAGGATGAAAGAAAAGGGAGCAGTTGGTACAAATTAAACGAGAGGATTGGCATGTTTCCTTCACATTACAACTCCATCTGTTTCAAGGTGTGTTTTGTGGATTCAATATTAAAGGGGACCTATTATGCTTTTCTTTTTTCCCCTTTCCTTTAGTGTTATATAGTTTTTTGTGCATGTAAAAGGTCTGCAAAGTTACAAAGCCCAAAGTACACGCCAAAAGGAGTTACTCTCCTCCACAGAAACACTGCTCCTGAACTGCCTGAAACACCTCGCTTGAAGTCCTGCCTTTTCTTCCGAAACGAGGTGATGTCACCAAGTAACACATTTACATAACAGCTAGTTTGGCACGCCCTCAAACAAAGCTAGTTAGAGCAGAGCTGGAGCGGAGTCTGAAGAGTTTGGTTCAGTTGACCAATCACAACAGTGGGCAAGCTGACCAATCAGGAGGGGGGGGGCTAAACAGAGCATTTCAGACATAGGGTGAAAATAGGTGCCGCAACATAGCCGGTATGAAAAAAGTAAAGCTTTTTTTGAACATTAAATCATGTAAACATGTTCTAGTAGAAATCCAGAATACAAGTATGTACCTGAAAATAAGCATAATAGGTCCTCTTTAAGTAAACCAATTAGCGTATAGGCTGTGATGCTGACCACATTTCTGAGATATCTTACAATAAGATATTTGATTTCATCCAAAGAACATGCAGTCGCTTACTTACGGTAGCTAAAGCAAAAACCACCACCTCAAATTCTCTGTTATAGGGAAGATAACTTGGCTGCAAAGTGGAAAGGTTCACAAATATATATACAAATCATCACTTTGTGTTTGCTGAAAAACTCTGCCTGCTGTCACCGGAACCACCTGCCAAGTGATAGCTGTTTCATATAAACAATGAGCTCACATCAAGGGACTAATTTCCATTCAAATGCAGCACACAAATAAAACCATTCACCTTGACATTGTACTATCAAGTCAATGAATGGCTTGGGTGCCTGTGACACTTCACAAGTCAGTCAGTCATAACACCAACTAAGGCTGTTTAGATGAGATAGAAATTGATGCAAGCTACTCTGTCTGCATTTAAAATAAATTATGCTATTCCCTTTAATGAAGGCGGCGAAATCTGTCAGAAAGCTCCCTTCCTTCGCCGCTCTCCAGTCACAGACGGAAAATCACCAAACTGTTGATAGATGGTTAACAGGTGCGGGCTAATTATGCTAATCATGGCAACAGCCAAATAAACTGATTGCCATGTTCATTTAAATGACAGCAATGTTCCTTTGGTGGCTAATTAAAATAGGTTGGGAGAAAAGGAAACGAGGCGGCTGGGTTCGGATGGAGGGAGGTGTTTAAATAAAAGCCTTCTCTGGGGTCTACTGTAATAAGCTGTATTTCATTGGTTTAATGATGTCATAATGAATTTCTAATGATGGGGGATGGGTTAGGGTGCAGAGAGGGGAAGTGCGGTGATACGTGCATGAAACCATAAAGCCCCTGCTTGAAGAGAAGGCAACAAGGGAGCCCTTGCTCATGTTGTGTGTGGCGTAGGGTATCTCTGGTTGGGTAATGAAAATAAAAATCAGTAGAGGACATCTAGCAGGGTATGTGCTCCATCTGTTTCAATACTAGCCCCACTGGAAAGGTTTTAAAGGGGCAATTACTTTTTTTTTTTTTTTCCAGCATTGGGCCCAGTTTGCCTCAGTCTCTATTTACATGTGACCCAGGAAAAGGCATCATTAGAGGGAGAGGTGGCGGTCAGAGGCCAGGGGAGATGAACTCTGGGGCCCCCTGACAGCCACCGTGGAGGTATGGAAGGTGGATAGAGGCTGATTAATGTTTATAGAAGCACTTGCTATCAAAAACCCTCCATCTTACCTGCTCTCCCCAAAGTCCTCCGCTTTAATACCACTCTTCCAGAGGAGATTACAATTCTACAGTTTAAGCTCTATCTTTGAAAACAGCCCGATTGTTTTCAAAAGGAGTACCACCGGGGACTCACGGAGAGTTCAACCTTTCCTTACAATAAGAAACCTTCCCCCTCCCTTTCTTTCTTTGTCTTCTTTTTCTTCACAAGAGGCAAAACATTTGAAGAAACAACACTGCTGTTCATACTTCACCTCATAATGGGAACAAAATGGATATATAAAGTATACAGTATGCATAATTGCTGTGTTATTTAAAGGGGAACTTTGGTATTTTCCCATTTTTTTGTGTTTAAGTGACAAATGGGGACTAAAATGTTTGGAATTGGTCCAGTATTGAGGGAGAACGCTGCAACCTGCAGCCGCTAAATGAGCTGCGATGACAAGTGAGCGTTAACATAACGGTACGTTCACTAAAAGTGCTTGTGCCCTCAATACTGGACCAGTTTCAGAAATCCCTACTAGTCAGTTGGATAGCAAAACAAGGTACAATAGGGTCCAGGATGAAAAATACAAAAGTTACCCTTTAAATTGTTTAAAGCATCGTCAGCATCTGAGGGATGGATCATACAAGTTGCATCCAATGTGACTGTAGTCTATGACTGCACCACTCTACTCAATTGACATAGTCAATGGCAAAGCTGAAGACTGAGGAAGATTGATTTAAATCTTCTAATATCATTCAACAGAAAATCAAACCAGAACTGAGAAAAAAATAACATGTTGATATTGGAATGAAAAGTTCAGTAGATTTGTTTTAGCAGTTGTTCATAGAATCAAAATGCTGATCCGTCTATACGTACTATGAGGGTTTGTACTTTTGATAGCTCTTAGTCTCAAAGGGTGCACGAACACCAAACCTGGTTCACTTTTCAACAAAATGTAAATCCTTTTGCCAAGCATTTCCATTTTTTTCCCTTTGGGTAAGGTGAAAACAAAAGGAGTGTTACATGAATAGTATGGAAAGAATAGATGAATGATACTGTACTATGATGTATGTGACGGAAGTTAAAATTCCTTTTGTTTGCAATCGGATGTGCGCACAAAGAAACTTTTGTGTCAAGGTAACAAAAGAGGAAAGAGCACATCCAGTGATGAGCTGGAAAAAAGAGGAAAAAAAACAGCCTTCTTTATACCCTCCGTTTATGAGGCATTCTCACTATTTAAATGTATGCCACATTAGTAGGGATCTGCTCAATTCAATATATTATAATGTGATGTTTGGCCTTAATGGAAAATCAATGGCGAGACAAGCCCGCCAACGCTGCGACCATACAAAAGCAATTTCCAAATTGACATATGGAGGGCCTGTGTGATTGATTCTGACTGCTGTTGGATTTTAATACCGTTCACTGTGAGCTCATTGACTCCCAGACATCGTCTTGTGGTTTATCTACGAACTGCCAAATGAGTCCTTGTCTCCTTTTTCTTCTCTCTCATCTTTTCTTTCGTCTTTCATCAGCCCCTCTTCCCCAGCCCGGAGCGTGGAGAGTGGATACGCTGAATTAGATATGTTAGATAAATGAGAGGATGACTTTTTCCGCAAATACATCCTCTTTGTAATCGATCACAGCAAGATGTAATGCAGTTTATTCTGATCTGTACCTCGACCAGAGTAATCCCCACTGCTGGAGTACAAATTCTACATGTTGCTTCCATCAGCTGAAAAGCTGCAGTATTAACATTCCCACTGCACCAGTCCTGACACTGTAGCATCAGCTATCATCTATTTGATGGCATCATACCATCCCTGCTGCTTGTTGTAACAGCCTACTAGCCTAGAGAGAAGCTAAGCCCCCTACTGCTCTGCCTATAGCCCCATACAAACACACATCGCAGTCAAAGGGATTAGAAAGTAGAGAGAAACAATTCACTTTCGGAAACTGAGGCCAACAGGGTGTATGCCAATCATGGATTACCAGCCAATCCCTTCCCCCTCCCTCCTCTATCACCCATTTGTTTCCTCCAGTCCAGTCACATAAAAAGGACATATATCATAACCCGGTGGCCTCTTTTCCAGTGTTTTGCAGCAGTTTTGTATTGATGCTGAAATGCCAGTGATTTATTACCTACTTTAATTATATATCTGACATGTACAACCTCAAACTTCATCCATCCATCCATCCATTTTCCACCAGTTATTCAGGTCTGGGTCACAGAGGCAGCAGGCTGAGCAGCCAGATGTGCTTCTCTCCAGCCGCAACCTCCAGTTCCTCACAGGGGATGCTGACACCAGTGTTGCCAGATGGGAAATGTTAAACTATCGTACCACAGGCTTAAAATGATCATATTTTGAGGAAAATTGGCACAAGTCAACAAATGACACGCCTACAACTCTCAAATTCTTTGTTTTCTTTTTTGTTTGTTTTTTTAAACAAGCTGACGTAGCTATGACGCATGGAAGTCCATCAGTCTGACAATTTTTCAGCACTCATTTTCTCAACTCTACTTCCTCAATCTCACATTGATGCAGCAGCTTAGCTATCTCGTGTACAATAAGCCTCTTCAAATAAGCACCGAGCGGCGAACGACAGCCGTGCTCGCGAGTCACATTCATCAACATCATAGCCTACATACCAAGCATGATTTCATAATTCACTATCTAGAAATGAATGAAAATGAGGCAACACAGACTAAAACCAACTACTAGTTGTAAGCGTCACAAAATGGTCAAATTATCATGCATTATGGTAATTTTTGCGTTATTGATTGTACGTCGTAGAGAGGGGGCAAAATTATCATTTCCTGATTTTGCTGCTTCAGAATAAAAGCTTTTAAATAACAAAATAATGAAAAGTGTTTTTCACGATTTTACAGCCGCTCCTTTGACCACTAGTCACAGCCATGGGTACACGTTCTGTTGTAATAGAGACGCCCTGCCAAGCTGGGCTGACGCACCAAGTCATGTATGGGAAAATCCTATAATACACGAGAACTTGGCTTGTGTCTTGAAGAGTTGTAGCATTTATTCACCAATGACAGCCTAAACTGTACACACACTGCACTGCTAAAAAAAAGCATGCCCAAACCATCTCTATGATGCACCCTGATGAAATACTGAACCACCTTTCAATGCAAAAAAGGGCAGCAGTTCGACTCTCCTTCCGGAAGTGTGTGCCCACAAAGTTTCCATGTATCTATAAACCTCCGCCAGAATGCAGGGAAAAAATAGACCCTGCGGGCAGTGGCCTTATGACTACTCATTTAATAAATACAAAAATCCACTTGAATACCCCATAAAAAGTCTCCATAAAGCTAATGATGTGCGAGTGAGTCAGCCACATTTACTGCTGAGCCAACAACACACACCACACGCTGCATTCTAGCAGCAGACTGCTAGAAAGCAGAGTCGAGTTCAACTCTAGTCTCTCGGTGTCGTGAGATGAGATTGCTGACCCTGAAGTGTTGCACCGTCTCATCTGAGCTTTCCGCACCATATTGAAGTTAATGTAACTGACAGATTTGACTTTGAACTATCTTTAAACCCAAAGCAACTCACAGGGACATGACGTGCTATACTGTAGATGAACTCACACATGCCTGTAGTCTTCCACCACACACATGCACGCAGCATGTCAGCACATAGATACCGTAAAAATATCATACACCACTTCTTAGCTTTTCATCTGACAACAGAAGGACATCACTCTTGCTTGTAAAAGGGTATTATCAGGGACACAAGCAGCGTCATGTCTCTCAGCTAGAGCACGCTGTACTTTAACCAGAATGTAGCCTGTGGGCAGCATCATTTTTTGAGCAGATCACAGTGTCAGTTCAAGTGCAGAGCGTTTTTTGGAGGTTGAAAAGTAGAACATCCATCATAAGCCTGATGTTTAACTCACCTTGCCGAAGTCCCTGACGTCGAAGAGGTCAAAAGGGTCAAACAGCTCACTGTTGCGCAGGCCAAACTTGTCGTGGCACACCTTGAGAAATGTCCGGATGTTCTTCAAACACAGGAACTACAAAAGAAGGAAGACAAAAAACAACGTAAATGCACGCCCAAACTGAATATTGCATACACAATTCCAGCGTCAGTGAACAGCTAACATATTGGATCCATACCAGTGTTGTAATAGTATGATTGAACGAGCAGAATTATTTGCCCTAAGAAACATGTTCCAGCAGTCTGTTTAATATCCTCCGTCAATGCAACAGCATTTGTGTAAATGTTTAATTTCCTGCTTGATGATTGGCAGGCTCTTCATTTTATCCTCTCCTGGTGTACGTGTGATTATTATTCAGCCCCAGAAGGTGAGCGGGCTGATTGCTGCTCCTGAGGCTGATGGGCTGCCTCTCTGATCAAGATAAGGAGAGCCACAAGAGGAGCCTGACATCAGAGCAGAGACGAGGTGTCCTCAGACAAGCCCCCCGGCAAAGACCTGCCCCCAGGGGCGAAGCTGGATTGAGAAACTGGCCTCACACTGAAAGGTCACAGGTCACAAATCTGACAAACAACAACCATGCGTCACATGGAGCTATCTTTAAAGCTGGGGACACACCAAGCCAACATCAAAGAACTAGCAGCGACAAAGGCCACCCGTTGAGTCGCCTAACATCGCCATTGTCTTGGCCAAAATCTTGCACTCGAACACACCACAAAGACTACAGCTGACAGCCAGCTACCACGTACGTTCTGCACCTGTGTGAGAGGAAATAACTCTCCCTACCAGCAGGTAGATGGAGGGTAGATCAGGTGAGATGAAGATGAAAAATGAGAAGAGCTTTCTGTGTTTTGCCTCGACTTTACTCGTTAGCTTGCTTCCATTTCTCTTCTCGTGCACCGATTTGTTTAAGCTGAACAGCCAATCGAAGTGATTACTCTCGCCGGCAAGCTCTGCCGCTGATTCAACATGCGGAATCGGCAAAAAAAACTCTGTCAAGGGCAGACTAGAGCCGACGGACGCTCACCGACAGCCCCAAACTGTCCGACGTCCGACCGTCGGCTTGGTGTGTCAGGGCCTTAAGAAGCTGTAGCATTTAGTGGAGGCCCCTTTTATAAGTAAAATTGGTTTTATAGTCAGAGTTAAATATTCAGGAAATGGAACGAGAGCCGATCACTTCAGGGTATTTAGAGATACAGATAAGGTGCTACAGAGAGGCAGTCAAGCAGGCACCAGTTGAATGGGATTAACATCTCATGGAATCACAAGAATGAGTACACCATCCCTTTTCTTAATCTCAGCTTTTAAGAATGCATTTGCTATTGTGTGTGACAAATCTCTTAAATTTGTAATCATAGACTGTAGATAAGACTGTATGTTTACAGTGTTTACTGAGGTAATAAATCAAGTGAGAAGTAGGCTCATATTCTCATAGACTTCTATACAATCAGACTTATTTTTGCAACCAGAGGAGTCGCCCCCTGCTGGCTGTTAGAAAGAATGCAAGTTTAAGGTACTTCAGCATCGGCTTCACTTTTCAGACCCAGAGGTTGCCCACTGGTTACAATCTACAAAGGTTAAAACAAATATGTCTAATCTGCACCGTTTACTCTAGTAGAAAGAACATATGAACTAGAGCCTGACAGATACAATGACCAAGCCATTATATATGCCAATATTAGCTTATTGGTATCTGTTTTTTCAACAATAGCTAAATAAAGCACATGCCACCTTGAGACTGAGAGTCAACGTGGGGAGAATGATGGAGTTCACAGAGACCTTCCCCCCAGCAGCCAAGAATACTCATCATAAACTGCATAATAAATACTCTCTGGACACGAATACGGACACTCCCAGTCCCTAAAATATGCCATCACGCAGATAAACCTTCAGGGCCGGGGAACGGACCAATAACTCCAACAGAGGAGTATTGAAATATTAATGATAAGCATAACTGCCTCCCATCTCTCCCATCTTCTTGTGTGTGAAGAACACATTACCTAGCATGTAAATCCAGGTGCTGCTCAGATATGCCCTTTCATTTCTCCGTGTGTGAGCGCTATAGTCATGGCAGCAGGATATACACAAAAAAGAGATTTGAGCGAGAGAGCTTACGTGGAACAAAATGCTTGATTGCCTATTCAAATGAAAGCAATGGCAACATGTACATCATGCCCGTAATGGCTGTTGCATACAATAGTAAAACAACCAGCAGCCTTGCTGGTCACACCTCCAATTTGGGTGATGTTAGCATGCCTTCAGGCAGCAACAACAGAACGAGTGGGTTTCCAGGTATACTAGTATGCTGCAGAGCATCCCCACTCCCCAGGCATTGAAGTGCACAATGTTCTCATTTAAACCTTACTGCATGCAGCTTGATGAGCCTCAGTGTTTCCTGTTGCTACAATTGACCATGTGAGACATCATCCGCATCATAATCACTAATTAGCTTTTAGAAATATGCTGTAAAAATCAACTGTTACCACTCCACTAAATGTTCAGATTAAAAAAAAAGAAGCACAGTTTCATCTGATACGGTTTCCTGGTATTTAGTGGCATTTCAGTCGGCCTCTCCCTGCCACACCTGAGAGCCCCACTGACTCATTCTCATTCATGTGTGCACATCTGCTCAGTCCCAGTGTCATGGGCGTGAACCCCATAAGAGAGCCGCACCGGCCGGTGACAAGAAATGCGATTGGTTGGCCAGCCGAAGTGACATTTGCAGTTCAGCGGCGAAGGTTATCGTGTCTGCAGATCCTCACGTGCAGTTGGGGAGGTGGAGAGAAAAAAAAAAGCTTATTTTCTCAGCCCAGATATGAAAAGGTAACATTTGCTGGAGTGGTTTGTGAGAGAGAGAGAGAGAGAGAGAGAGAGAGAGAGAGAGAGAGAAAGAGAGAGAGGCTCTGCTGATATGGATCAGGAGGGAGGAGATGTGTCTGACATTCTAATGTATGTTTGCCGATAAGAAAGGCGGGATAGGGGTAGAGAGAATTGCTATGATCTTGATGAAAAAAAAAAAAAAAGACCATTTCTTTTGGAGTGGAGAGTGTGAGTGCACCTGGGAATAAACAGGCTGCGGTCATCTCCTTAGGCTGAGGCCGCCCTTAGAACAATCCATCTGGAATTACCTCACTACTGTGGTCTGCAACACACTCAAGGCTATAGGCGCAGGTATTCCTCCACTTTTCATCTGCTGTGAGTGCATTTTACGCACAGAGCAATCTCAGACACACAGACTGTACTAAACGGACTACAATGCTGATGGAATTTAAAGGTTAAAATAATTCCCATATACACATGTATACATAGAACATGATTGTTTTTACTTCAAGCTATTGCTTTTACAATTAGGCGATTCAATTATTAGTACACTGGCAGGAAATCATTTATTTTAATAATGGACCTGTTCATTTTGTCAAGTAAAAAAAAAAGAAGAAAAAAATCAATTTCCAGCTTTTCTGCCTTTCTGCCGGATCGGATATCGGGCCGATACTGACTCAAATAGCTGGATCGGGTATCTATGACCAACCCGGTCTCACTCCCAACTCGTCAAACACCACTGACGTATGGAGGCACCCTTTAGTTTGTGACCAAACGGGCTTTCAACTAACTCAAAAAGACGAAAAAGTCGGATCGGTGCATCCCTAGGCCTCAAGGAACTGCGTGATGAGTATTTGTCACTATAATCATTAGTTGCAACACTACTATCAAAACACGCAAGAACGTCTCATTTCCACCTGCTTTTCTCACCAACTGCAACTGATTAAACTTTTCATTTTCAGGATTGCAGATTGGATCATTACTGTAATACTGTTTTAATCCATTTCATTACTCCCAAACCCGTGCAATTGTTGTTTCAAGCAACAAAAAGAAACTAACCCCCACATATGCTTTTACGACTAAAACATTACAATAAAAGTTGATTGCAAGTGAAGACGGCGTGCAGGTGTTTGTTCCCTTTTTTTGGAAATTACATTATTGGTTCTTTTTTTGTTGTGCACCTGTCGGCTAAGACTCTTTTAAGGCTGCAAAACAATCTCTTTTTTTTCTCACCAGTGTCACAGAGCAATAGATTGTTGAACAGAAGTGGAATACAGTGTTTTGTATAAACACATCTTCCCACACAGACAGAAAAAAAAACGCGCGTGTGGACACATGCAGTATAAATGCCTGCGTGTAGAAGTGTTTACCACTTGCTTCGAGTGTTTGCCATTTGAAGCTACCCTTGTGTCAGCCTCGTTACTCATGGCTCACTTAGCGCTTTGACTGGCTGCTAAAATTGTCTTTCTCAAGGCTTTAAGGTGCCACCAGCAAGTGCAGTATTCATCAGATCCAACCCTGTAAATATGTACACTGAATCCAGCTTTTTACAAATTAGAAAAGATCCCTTCAGGGTGGGTGGGAAAAGATGAAAAGAGAAGGTCAGGAAGAGATAGAAAGGGAATGAGGAAGAGGGAGGGAGATATGAGGTTGAAAGAGACACTGCCTGTGGTCTCAGCTGTAGTACGGTAGTAGATTTTTTTTTTTACGCGGTGGCTCGTGTGCTCCACTGGAGCGACGGCTCTGATTTTGACTTCTCAGTCGAGAGCAAACAACTCTTAAAAGAGGCAGACTTGTTGTCAGGGAAGGCGGGGAAGAGGAGAGAGAGCGCAGAGGAGGAAGGAGGCAAGGAGGGAGCGGAGCAGCAAAGGGGAAAGAGTCAGGTAACAAAGACCCGTCACATCCCTGACAAGCCCTTCAACCGTATCACTACGCCACATCACACGGAGAATAATGCATTATTCCTCTGGGAGGGTGGTCCTTATCTGCACACACTCCTACATGCTCATATCTGAGGAGATACAAATTAGAGCTTCCTCGTAAAAAAAAAAAACGGAACAACCGCAAATTTGAGAAATAGGGAGCAGGGAAATGTGGGGATGTGGAAGATCGGGGAAGAGGAGGAGGAGGAGGGAAAGGTGGGTTGTTTTGCCAAAACTAAAGCTCTGTGGTGTCAGGGAAGAGAACACAACCCGTGGGGGTGAGAGAGCGAAAGAGGAGGAAGCTGCAGGTAAGGCTGAGAAACTAGAGCAAGACGACTGATCTAATCAGAAACCTGTTTCCTGGACCAATTAGCTGATATTGATTCACACACATGATGCAAATTCAAAAACTAAATAATAAAAAAGAATGCATGTGCTTTGCGTCTGGTGGCATAGTGGCATGCTGCACACAAGAACAGAGTTTCTGGTTCAAAAGTATAAGAATATAATTCAATGTATTAGGACTGTCGATCAATTAAAATATTTAATTAGTATTCATGGCATGATTGTCCATAGTTAATCCTGATTAATTGCACATATTTTATCTGTTCAAAATGTACCTTAAAAGGGAGATCTGTCAAGTATTTAATACTCTTTTCAACATGGGAGTGGGTAAATATTCTCGTATTATGCAAATGTATGTATATATGTATTATGGAAAATCAATTAACAACTCAAAACAATGATATAAATTGTCCAGAAACCCTCACAGGTACTGCATTTAGCATAAAAAAAAGCTGCTCAAATAATAACATGGCAAACTCAAGCCCAACAGGCAACAACAGTGTGCTGACTTGACTATGACTTGCCCAAAGCTGCATGTGATTATCATAAAGTGGGCATGTCTGTAAAGGGGAGACTCGTGGGTACCCATAGAGCCCATTTTCAGTCACATATCTTGAGGTCAGAGGTCAAGGGACTCCTTTGAAAATGGCCAAGCCAGTTTTTCCTCGCCAAATTTAGCGTAAGTTTAGAGCGTTATTTAGCCTCCTTCATGACAAGCTACGATGGCGTGGTTTTCTAGTTTCATATGATAACAGTATCTTCACTCTAGCTTTAAAACTGAGCCTGATACAACATCAAAATTGCAAGTTGCGTTTCTGCGTTAAAGAAATCAGTGGTGTGAAAAGAAATTAGCGTTAACACATTATTATCACGTTATCTTTGACAGCCCTATTAAATATATAAACACATAAGGGCACATAGTGCAAACAGAGAAAACAGCAGCTTCAGTAACAATGGAGAATATGAACATGTTTTTTTTTTCTAGCCATAATGCTTTATCAGTGAACCCTGATGTATTTCGTCTATCCTGCTATCACACGTTGAATCATGAGACAAACAAAGAAATGCAGAACTCTGGTCAAACAAAACAGAACAATTCCAAACACGATCGCAGGAGCACTGAGGCGTGGCTTGCAGATACAGTTGCAGCAGATAAACATCATGTACTTGGCTCAGGCTCATCTTATTTCCCACGGTGGAGATAACGCTTTCGTTCATCTTGGGAAATAAGCCGTTAGTTCTAATTTAATAAAATTTATTAAATCATCAAAAGAAAAAGAGCATCGTTTTTGTCAATTTGAGAGTCATTCACCCGGCCCCGGGAGAAACGTAACGGCCCCCCGTACAGGTGCTTCGTGAAATAATTAGCGAGATGAACAATTTGTGTCTGCAGCCCGTTGTCGAGAACGTCAAGCAACAGACAAACCTGACTTTCCTCTCCGTGACCAAAGAATGAGTCCACTTCCCGCATCATTTCCGACTCATAACCCAAACAAAGACGGCATCTTCACCTCTAGCAGAGAAAATCAATGAAGAGCAGTCTGCTGTTCAGGACTCTGGAGAAAGTAAACTTGCTTAACTTGAAAAAAGTTGCTCTCTATCCACATTTCCTCCTCCCCCAAACATTTTGAAATCACTTATCTGGGGTAATTTGGGAAAATAAATTAAAAAAAAATAAATAAAAAGGATGATTTTGGAATTAAATCAATGAAACAAAACAGTAAGGTGTTATAGCTTTGTTACGAGGAGAAGGGAGGAGGATTTATAACCAGCACACTGAGGTGAGTCAGACAGATGATCAGATACTCAGACAGCCAGTCAGAGATCTGGAGTCAATGAAAGAGACTGATGCCTGTCTGGGAACAGTGAGGCAGCCAAATACTCATTCACACACACACACACACACACACACACGTATACACACACACACCATACCCCCATGTTGTGTCTCCGGCAGTGAATCTTTCCGTACCTTCAGAACAACAGGAAGGGAGCTCTCAGCAGGTGAGAAAACAGCAACAGTGCAGCTCACGTGACCACATAAAAAGCCTGGCTGAGCTATTTCTGACAATCTATACACACACACACACTACACAAATATGCACACACACACGTGTCAGGTAGAGGTGATGATGGATCTCGTAAACCTCAAAGTTTGGTTAATGATCCCACAGCCAGGGTGTTGATTGCTTTCTGGTAAGGGGGGAAGATTTATGCCCGCCTGGTAGTGATCAGCACTCAACCTTTTCCAAATATACCTCATCCAAATGCTTGGCTCTACAGTGCAGCAAATGTCCATTATACTAGCCTGGTAATATCTCACGCCATCTGAAAAGCTTACATTTGTTAAACAGCTACAAACAGCACAAAAAAAAATGAAAAAATGAAAATCCTCTCTTGAAAAAGCTCTTCTTCCTGCAGGGTGATAGCATTCTACTTTCATAGACTTCTCGCACTATGAAATGTAGATTAATATGCACATGTTATATATATGTATTAATAGAATAAACTGTCATTTTAAAAAAATATGCCCCATCACAAAGCTGCTTTTTTAGCCCTGAGTTTGTCCTATCAGGCTACATACAGGCTGCCGTACCTTGTTGGTTCGAGATTTTTTGGGGCTGAATCAGCGGGCAACTCCCGGGTCTGAAAAGTGAAGCCAATGCTGAAGTGCCTTAAACTTGCATTTTGTCTGCCAGCAGGGGGCGACTCCTCTGGTTCCAAAGTCTGATTGTATAAAAGTATATAAGAAAATGAGCCTACTGTTCACTTGTTTCATTACCTCAGTAAACATTGTAAACATGAGTTTATGGTCTCAGTCGCTAGTTTCAAGTCTTCTTCAATACAGCATGATGTTCATTTAGTAAATTATGGTCCCGTTTAGAGTCAAATAGACCATAAAGCAGGGTATGCTTTAGAGCGGGGCTACCTTGTGATTGACAGGTCGCTACCACGGCGTTGTCCGGTGTGGGTGTTGTCCATGTTTTTGTCTTACAACTTTAACCCTTTCACAGTGTGTTTTCAGTTCATGCAAGTTAATAAATTATAACCTTTTTGGTTGCCAAAAAATGTCTTATTCAGTGTTCAGGTGTACTTAGCTCCACCCTCTCGTGTCACTTCTGGTTGCAAAAGACCAACATGGCAATGGCCAAATACTAAGATGGCGACGGCCAAAATGCAGACACTCTGCAGGTTTCATTAGTACAGACAGTTAATATTCTCCTAAAAGACGTCATTCAAATACTGTTAGTGCATTAACGACACACACACACACAGCCACACACACTTCTGACACTCCTTACCCTCTAGGTAGCCTGGCAATCCAACGTTCTAATAAATCTTTGAAAACTTTATGCCGAAAGTCAACTCAAGGGTCTACTAGTCAGAAATAGTCCATTTGTTTTAATGGGTGGGTATTAAAGGGTTGACAGATTTATTTATTTTATTAATAACACAGATAAAGCTTAGCGAATAGCAATGATAATATATTCCTGGTCGCCTTTGTCTGGGTATTAATTCCACATGATGTGAATACTGTACCAGAGTCACCTTATAATCTGGAGCTTTGATTTTATGTCCCACAGGTCACCGACAGGCATTAACCAATAACAACGTCCATGGATGACGCACTCACTCCTGTCAGTCTTGCCAAGTTGCATCTTGTTTTCTATTTAAAGCACGCGAAACAAATCAATCCAGATGTTTTTCGAGAGCACGGACTTCCTCCTCTGTGATCTCTGAATTCCCTTAATTGAAATCAATATCTGCTTTGATGAATATTTTAAACCAGCAAATGGTTCCTCTGAGTTTCACACAGCTTAAAAACTTGCAAGGGTTGGAAAAAAGAGAAGCCTGTAAACATTGAACTCAGACTTCAATAGCTTAAAATGAAAAAAGGGGAGCATTTATATTTTGGAGGAGTAGGTACGCCCTCTCTCTACCACGTTAGTAAATGTTTAGGTGGCATGTGCCGGGTGACACCCAGAGGGGATTAATGAGCGCTGGGGCTTTTCCGCCCCACTTCCAGGTCACCCAGATGTTAAAGTCAGTGAGGAGAAAGGCCCTGCTCCTGCAAATTAGAGAAGAAGATGCTGCATGAATAATGCATCGCAATAGTATGCAAATGTGTTAATCTTATCCTATTACCCCTAAAAGCCTGTAAGCAGGCATGGATTGACCACAGTTTTAAATCTCGTACAACCCTCGGCAGACGAGGCAGAACTGCTTCGGCGGCGAGGGCTACGTGGCTCGTGTTAAAATATGGAAGTTAAATAGGCTAAGTACGGTTTTTAGCGAGGTTAATCTCCATTACAAAAGGACGATAATTCAGCTCAGAAGCATAGACTCTGGAGGGAGAAAAGTCACCACGATTGTAGAGCGTGACTACATAATTAAATCAAGTCCACCTTCACCTTTACACTGGCTACTCGCGAAAAACACAAGCGCGCTCTCTAATTGCATGTAGGGCAAAAGCCTGAGATGAGAAGCACACAGCAAGAGGAAGAAAGCGTTAGCTTGAACTGCTGTAACTTGCCTTCAGTAACATGCTCGCCACACGGACACATATTAGGTCATTCGTGAGAATAGAGACGCGTTGAACCTGAAGCTAAACTAAAAAGGAGACCCCTTCCTGGGAAAGAAAAGCTTTTGAGCGGGAGAGAGTGAAACAGAATGGTGGGAAGAAAGAGGAGTGACATGTCTTCAAGGTACGGCTCTTTCCTCTCTCTGCTGAAGCGGAAACGACCACATACAGGAACAAAGGAACCGCTCTCATGGATAATGGAGAGGAAGAGGAGAAGGGGCTAGTTTTTCCAACTTGTGGGGGGTGCTTCAAAATGCCAGCCAGTATATGATATTTACAGTTTATCATCTATTGTTTGAATTGTTTAATAAGATGTTGATTCAACGTTAATACTATATATAAAGAATTTTAGCAATGCATGGCCATTTATAAAACGGGTAGCTCAAACTATGCAATCTCATTGGTTCATAGCCATGTTACAATACCCACATACCACAGTTATGACATCTAATTCCTTTGCACTTTCAGTATCACGCTGCGTCGGAGAAAAATAACCTTAGACTCAAAGTGCTGTCATGGTTGCTTAGCGACAGGGTCACAGGGGGGGGGACAGGTTACAGATACAATGTAACAATGTTAGTTGCTACAAAATGGAAACATGTAAGGGATAATGTACAGCGAGCCGGTCATTGTTGTGAAAGAAGCCCCGACACAAAGCCCTGAAGGGGTTTCTTTCACAACAATGACCCGCTAGCTGCACATTATCCCGTTTATTACACAGCTACTCACTTAAGAAATCAATAATTTAATACAAAAGCGGTCCGCCAGAGTCTGACAACAGAACTGCACCCACAGCCACGGTCTGCTATACATAGCAACGGTCTACTATAAAGAAATAACAGACTGCAGAACGCCGTGATTGACCAATCAGAATCAAGTATTCAACGCAGCCGTGTAATAATTAATGTTAGCTACTATGGGGGAGAGCTGTGTCTAGAAGAAAGCCTATGAAATCTGATTTGAGATCTGCAAAAACTCACGTGAGACTCGCTGCCTGACGACCTATCCTGAACGTCAGCTGCTCTGCTCCCAGGCTATGGAACTCACTCCCCCCACACATCCGGCAGTCTGACACTATTACAGCATTCAAATCCCACCTCAAAACCCACCTGTTCGAACTGGCCTACTCTCTATAGCACCCATCAGTTCATCATACGTGTCTGTACAAATATGTCTCTGTCATGTCCAGTTGTTTTTATCTGTCTATGTTTAATAGACAGATCTTGACTGATCTTTGATGATTCTCTGACTTTTTAGCATCTGACATTAGCATTTAGGTCAAAGCACAGCTGTGCCTAAGTGCAATCTCACAGAGCTGCTAGTACGGCTGTAGAGTCTTGTTTACAAAGCAATTAGTCTGTCAGATTTCTCCAGAATTGTGAATATTTCAGAGTGAAAGGTAGAAATGAGAGGCTCAATTTGAACTCCTATCCTGCATGCAGAGGACCTTGACAGGCCATTCTGACTACGTCATCAGATAATTTGGTGGATTAGTCGACTAATCGGTCGTTTTGGTCTTTATCGACTAACATTTCTTTAGTCAATTAGTCGTTTTTTTATGTTTTTCTTCTTGCTGGATGACTCATTTCCAAGGAACTTATGAGCATATCTCTGGTAAACACACGATTTAAAGTGGTGCTTTTGTGTGATTCTTAGTGGAGAAACTCAGTTTCACAGATCTGTCGATTAAATCAACTAATCAATTAGTGGACAAAATCGTATGAGTGTTAGTCGACTAAGAATTTCTTCGAGGACAGACCTATAGTTTGGTTATCAATACTGGATTTAATACTGGAAGTATGGTTATCAAGATAGTGGTTCATTCATTTATTTGGGGCCCCCTTGAATATGCATGTAGTCCTCCAAATTAAAGAACAAAATTACTACTTGGTTATTGTTAGGGGACCTTCGTCGCCACGGTTAAAAGATAAGTGTATAATAACTCTTGGTATGAAATATCATCGACATGTGAATCTGCTCCAGGGAAAGGTGTGTTTATGAGTGAGCTTCAGATGCGGAGATGAAAGAGAGAGAACGGCAGTTAAAGACAAAAGTGGGGAAAAAAAGCTTTTCACTATTTTCATCTTAATTCTACCTGACCTGAGTTTTCAATTTCCTCTGGCCTTTAATATGTTTTTCTCTCTCCTTTCTCTGTGGACCAGTAATAATTCATAAAGCTTCTTTCCTCTGAAGTGGTAAAAAAAAAAAAAAAAAAACGACACGCACGATTTTCTACTTTTGTTTTTGATGTTTTTGTTTTGTGCAAGAGAGGATTCACCTTTGCATGACCGCCTCTATCTCCATTTGCACTTTCAAATAGAGGGAGCTGGTTCTCACAGCAGCATACAATAAATATCATCACCATCCACCTGCATGGCCTGATGGCTGTCCTGTGTTTCATTCCTAGATTGTTGCTGGGGCAGTCTTAAGCCTCAAGACAGACAGAATACTGTAGATATAGATTTTTTTTTTCTTACTGCAACTCGTTTAAAAACGTTTAACCCCAGCAAAATTCCGGGAAATTCAAGGTGGAAATTTCCCATGGGAATTAACAGGAAATAACGGGAATAAAATGAAAATATAAAGGATTAAAATGGAATGAATAAAAGGGAATAAAATGGAAGTATAAAGGAATAAAATGGAATAAATAAAAGGGAATAAAATGGAAATATAAAGGAATAAAATGGAATAAATAAAAGGGAATAAAATAGAAATATAATGGCTATTTTCTGGTTAGTCCCCATAGTAGCCATTTTACATAGAGACTTTTTTTATTCCAATTTTATAGGTTACATAGCCTATGGTGGTGTGTCTTTATATTATGACAGTTTTCCTAAAATTAGATTTGAAAAAATAATCGCAATACATCGCCTTGCTTACAGTATTGCAATATATTGAACCGTTACCTTTGTATCATGATACGTATCGTATCGCCACATTCTTGCCAATACAAAGCCCTAGTTGAAAGTGAACAACTAATTTATAAAATACATGTTTTGCAGTGAAGAATGAACGGAAACAGATCAATTAAAACTAGAAAAAAAAAACTAGCGTGCTCAATCGAGCTACATCCCACACGGTAACAGCTAGCTAATAAAAGCAGCAGAAGGTGTTAACAAGTTTTAAAGTGTGTATTTTGCTCTAGGCTATTACCTTCTGCTCACCCCAATAATATAATCAAAACTTACATGAAAACATGTAGCGCTTTGGCTCAGACAGTGCAGTAGTGTTGGCAGTAGTGTTGGCAGTAGTGTGGGCTGCACATGTGATGGGAGAAGGCACTGTGCATGCAGAGGGTTACATTTACTAAATTCTTATTTAATGAGATGATAGCAAATGATCTGTACATGTGATGGAAGAGTGTGCTGTTAAATGCAGTGCACGATTACAATTCAATTAAATGGGCATACTTTTAACTAAGACATGCCATGAGAACTATTGCTTTTGTGTATATTCCCCCAAATAATTTCACTAAAAAGGTACGAATTTTATATTGAAATTGTGTAAAATTTCCTAAAATTCCCAAGATTAACTTCTACCGACTCTTTGCAACCCTAGTTTAAACGATCTCAATGAAAATCAAACATCTAACACCTACCAATATGCTAAAACATATTGCACTCCTCCAGATCCTACCCACACTTCAAGTAAATACGAATCTGTGTTGTATCCAAGCAACAGGCCATGCTGCTGAGGCTCAGACGAGGAGTGTGTGTCGGAGGCATTTCTACTCAGGCTTAGCTACAGACTCAACGCTTGATGAATGTGAGAAGGAGGTCCGCCGAGAATCCCAGACACCCACGGATCGATGGCCAGGTAATTTATGACATTGGGCCGGGGAGAGGAAGACTGCATCTATCTTTTTCCCCAGCGAGTTTCCCTCACAACTTAAGGCCCATTGCGTCCATTTAGATCCCCTATAAGATAGGTTGCCTTTCACTTTTTGTTCCCCCACACAAAACAAATGCTAGTATCATACACCAGGTAAACATTATTTAGAATCTAAGCAATGATTATTTAAAACTGTGCAACTTAATGGGCTGTGAATGTACAGTTAGGATCTTTATCTAAGTCTTAGATAAAGATCCTAACTGCATTCACAGCCCATTAAGTCTCACAGTTTTAAATAATCTTTGGCAGAGCTGTGTGAGCTTGGGGCGGATACATACATGTCCTAAGAAATAACAAGGAATTCATTTATTGAACAGATTTACGTGTTCATATTGCATGGCTTACTGAAAAAGACTGATACTTTGTGTAAAATCTTTTTTTATGTTTCGCTACATGGCAAAATTATACAACGCAAGTTATCAATGATGATTCTCCCTCAGTGTCACTTGCACATTTATTGTATATTATGTTACTTCACCCAATGTGCCTTCACTAAAAACCTTGTGAGTATACCAGGCAGTCTTCTTTTGTAATTAGTGTCTTTGGGTTTTGGACTGTTGGTTGGACAAAAGAAAGCAATCTGAGGTTGTCACCTTGGGTTTGTTAAAATTGTGACATGGGGTGTTGCGATTTAACGGTATTGACGATAACCGCGATATTAAAACAATTAAATATTGATATCATGTTACATCCTTGTCTCCTACAAAATTACATTCCCATATATCTACACTGCATTCTCAATAATGTTTCGAGCGGAAATGTATTTTCTCCCGGATTACGGTCGCAGTTATAAAACACAAGATTTAACATTTTAAATTGAAACAGAACAAAACAAAAAACGCAACAAAACTCAGGGCTGCACAATTAATCCAAAATTAATCGAGAACAGGATCTTAGCATCCCACATTTAAAAGAACAAGATCGCCTGATTTTACGTGTTATTTTGATGCTAAGATTTGTACATTCACAGTAACGTATAGCACAACATGTAAGGTATGCTCTCTTTAATTTAAATGTGCAATACAAATATTTTTCCAGAAAAATCAATTGATAATCAGGATAAATAATTGTGATCTTAACATTGATCAAAATAATCGTGATGATAATTTTGGCCACAATCATGCAGCCCTAACAAAACTACTTGTTTAGGTTTAGGCAACAAAAGTGTTAGGATTACTAAAAGAACATCATGGTTTAAAATTATATTCTTCTTCTGCTATTTTCTGACATTATAAAAGCCGAAAGAACAATCAAGAAAATCCTCAACAGGTTAATTGATAATAATAATAAAAAAAAGTTTTACCTGCAGCCCTAATTGCTACTAATAGAGTCTGATTATATCTTTCACCACTGGTACCTTGTATAAACACAAAAGTACATTTTAAAATATCATCTGAAATTATTATAGTACAAAGTCAAAAGGCCAAAAGCTGAAAGCGTTGTTAACGCCGGTCTGATGTTTGCCAGTCCTTTGTTTAAGGAGGCTATCAGGTACACAAGAGGCTGCAGCTCTGTGCTCTCGATGGCTGCGATTATCTCCAAGGTGACGAATGCCATTAACATGGAGAACAGCCTGTTAATTACCCAACTGGCTCTGGGGCCGAGCTCAGCCCGCTTTAATCATCAGACCCACAGCTTGGATAAACAATCATTCGATCATCACGCGGCTTTGCAGCGACACACAATACAGCAATCAGCCAATTTACAGATTAAGTGATTGGACGGGTGGATACTGTAAGATGCAGTTTAAATCCACTCAGTGGACAGTGGAGAGCTTTCCACTGGGCACTCAACCAAAGTGAATGAAACATGAAACCACAGCAACACAATTGAAAATGTGTTGTACTGTTTGCTTTCATGTGAAGGTCCCTGGGAAAAGTCAACGATCATGTTTGCACACTCTGATAATATCCTATTTGCACAGAACACTTAAAAATGCCCTTCATCACCTTGAGACTTATTTAGTACAGACTGAAATGTGTCTATATCATTAAGTATTGAAATTTGTAGGGCTGCACTGAATGTCTTTTTCTTTTTTTACAAATCCAAAGCTTCTATTGATGTTTTCAAATGAAGATTTGAATGTCTGTTGTCATATTTTATGACATCAACACACTTAAAAAATTAAAAAAATCCTGGAACAAAGTCCTCAATTTCAATAAAATTATTAATCGGATTCAGTGAGTTCTTTATTAAAGCAACTTCCTTTAAGGAATATAACTCTTCAGTGCGTGAAAGGCTAAACGCCAACAAATATGGATTGAAGCAGAATATTTTGTTATATAAAAACATTATTACATCAGTCTTTTTTCAAGAAATTTGGACTTTTGGACTTCGCTCAGGAGTTATTGGAAATATTTGAATAAAGGGGAAAGACGGATTAGTGTAGCCAAATCTTTATCTGCAACTGTGTAAAAATACCGGGCTTCAACAGAATGAATAAACATGCAGAAAAAAAACAAAGCTGCACAGCATTCGAATGTTGATTTGGAATTTGGAATTTGGAATTTGGAATGAAACTCAGAAGCTTCGAAATATTCAGAACAGACCTAAAAAAAATGTCTCCCTACATTTGTAATCACGGTTACCTATTCTTTGATCAGATAGCTCCTGATTCCAATCAAAATAATATAGTTTTTTAGACTATTTTATTTAGACAGTTTTCATTCAAAAGACTGAGTTTGAGAACTTTGGATTTTTTGTCAAATAAAACAAAAAAAAATTGTAGAAAATTAATAAAATAAAATATTGTTCTCTAACCTGCACCTGTTTATCCAACATTTCTCCTGATAAAGTCTATTTTATCAGATTCTAAAATATATAATGAATGTATAGCATCAATCTAAAAGGGACTAAATATTTATGAGCTGGCTATTTAGACAGAAGTACAACTGTTCTGTGAGACCTGTGTCAGTACAGATGAGTCACAGCTAGCTGGTCTTTCCAGAGCTGTTTGCGACCCAGTAATTAGGGCCTATATTGAGGGGGCGTATTTTTTTTTTCCGTGGCTTCTCTCGACTCAAACACGTCAACACTCTGGCCTAAATGAAGCCACTGTGTTTACACTTCAGCAAGACAGCTTAAGGTCAGCCAAAAACTGTCCTCTGTCACATTGCATCACATTGTCACAACTTTCTCTGGCCCCCGTCACCCTCTGTATCCGCAGTCAACAACATTATGTATTGGGAGCTGTACTTCCTGTTTATACTTTCCCTGCAAATTACATTGGAATGCTTGTTGGCACTGTCCACCGCAATTAATCACTGTTGAGATAAAAGCATTGTGGAAAGAATAAAAAGCTTAAGTGGAGGAGGCACGAGTGGGTGTTTTTTGTGCATTTATGAGTATTATACAACGATGTAGAGGGAGTGTTGGTTGTGAAAACCTCTCATCTTCATGACAGTTAATTATCCATTTACATAACTCGCTCCTTCCACTTTATCTGATGGTCATAAATTACCCACACCTGTCTCTATGATCTTCTCTGCACCACTCCTGGTGAAATTGAATTAACTTCTCACCTATCTGTGACCCAGCTGTCCTGCCTGCTCTCAGGTAGACTGCAGCTAAATCTCAGACATCAAATAGTAGACAGCCAAAAAAGGGCTTAGCTCTTATCTTTTTTAAAAGACAGTCAAGAGTGAGACACAGAAGTCTGGGAGAGAAAGAGATACAAAGAGCCTTGTCAGATGGATATAGCAACGGCGGAGAGCAAGGCAGGATCAAACGTCCAGTTCCTGCCGGTAATCCTCCTCGAGAGGAGGAGGAGGAGGAGGTGGGAGAGGGAGGCAGGAGGGGAGGAATGGAGGAGAGAAGAGGCTGGCTGCTGCTGTGCCACGGAAAGCAAATGTTACTGGCTTTTTCATCCAGCAGGCGAGGCGACGCCAGCCCCTCCACAGCTCTTCAGACAGTCTGGCACACGGGCCACAGGAGGAAACCTTTGGAAAGATCAGAGCCCCCAGCCTCCAGCATGGAACGAGTATGTATGAGTATATTCTGTGAGAGTGAGAGAGAGTGAGAGAGAGAGAGAGAGAGAGAGAGAGAGAGAGAGAGAGAGCCCATGTAGCTGCTTAGGCCTTTCAGATGCACCACTGTGCCTATTCTATATTTAGAGGTTTTAGCCTGTATACAATGTCTAAAATCCACATGACAGCAGTGTGAAATCCCCCAAAAAGCACAGTGTTTTCCTTCTTTTTATACCTCAAAGATAACACTAAAAACATGTCTACTGTATTCAGATATTCAACAGATATGTGAAATGCTGTATCATCAGGGAGCGCTTCACATGCAACACTATTAAACATTCAACATGTACATCAGGAATGCCTTTTTTCCAGGCAAGTTATTGTGTTCGCTGCACGTTAAGAGACTACAGAGGAATCTTTATGGTGACGTATAACCTTGATCGCAAATTAAAAAAGTAATTTAACAATATCTGTAAAAGGTAAACCTCAGATGAGACTATATGAAATAATGAAGTGGAAAAAACAGAAAAAAATATGCTATGAATCATGAAAAAGTTCAGTCCTCCAGTGACTCATAAATATCTGTGAGAGTACAATTATTTTTGTTCTCTTGTAATTACTCCACAGATAATATCAAACTACAATAATGCATGCCAATTTTACAAATCCCCATCAGACCTGCATAAAAATAAAGTCCAGATTAAATTTATGACCCAGTAAAATAAAAAAATTATACCCTCAATCACCACAAACAAACCTGCTCATAACTGTTTAATGGGGGGTTTATTTTCCCTGAATTTATCGTCTCAGGCAAGCTTCTTAGGTACTGCTCTAACCAAGTTACCAAGAATAAGCCATCTGTCCATCCATTATCTGTAACCGCTTATCCTATTCGGGGTTGCACACCTGTCCAGGTACACCCAGGTACACCCTGGACAGGTCGCCAGACTATCACAGGGCTGACGCATAGAGACAGACAACCATTCATGCTCACATTCACACCTATGGGCAATTTAGAGTCAACAACTAACCTAACCTGCATGTCTTTGGACTGCGGAGGAAGCCGGAGAACCTGGAGAACACCCACGCCAACACGGGCAGAACATGCAAACTCTACACAGGAAGGCCCCAAGCCAGGTTTGAACCTGCGACTGCAGTGCTAACTACTGCATCACCGTGCCGCCAAGAGTAAGAGTAAGCCACCAAGGTTAAGCAATTTCTAAACTAATAACTAAATCTAACCATGTGCTTTGCGGGGCTTGTTGCCATCTCTCCCCATCAAACGTATCGTCATACAATGATTCGTATATTTTACGAAAAGTTATTCCTCATTTTTCATGCGTTCTCTAACGAATGTCCAGCAACATGTGTCAATTTTTGCTCATTACATGCATACAGTCTTTCAAAATAAACTTCCATCTTCACAGGAAACAACTTCCTCAGGTTTAGGCAACAAAACTACTTATGGTAGTTAGGTTTAGGCAACAAAACTACTTAGGTTCCGGAAATAGTGTTGTCACTATACTGAAATTTCTTACTTCGATACAATACCTTGAAAAATATTGATTTTCAATACCATTGTCGATACCAGAGGGAAAATTGACATTACATTATGGGCATGAAATTTTTGATTTTTATTAAAAGATAAATAGTGGTGTGTGTGTGTGTGTGTGTGTCAACTCGCTGTCGGAGTGAAGAGAGAACAGAACCCGCATCTGATATTTGTGTATTAATACTTTGGAAAATGAGTGTTGAAACCCTTTCAAATATTCCGTATTGATATGTATTGATACTTAAATTTTTTTGACAACAGACTCATTATTAGTTACGTGACAAAAAAAAAATCAATGTTGATTTATGGTTTCACACGGCCCTAATCCTCCCTACACAGCATTTGTCGCTCTTAATAATCCTGGTTCATGAATATGTGGATCACATGCGAATTGATTTCATGATTAATATAAATAATTACAGTGGAACAGTGTATGAGAACAGCCTGCCCCATCATGATAAGAAGCAATATGTTAACCTTACACACTAAATTCTAGGATTTGCAAAATCCTCACAATTTCCTAGAAATTTTTCCACAAAAAAGGAGCAGTTTATTCTCATAAGAGAGACTGAGCCGTGAGAGCAACATGTCCGACAACTTGAGGGATCAACGAAAGAGCAACGCGGGCCGATCATCAACAGCTAAAGTGACGCTACGAGCCGCGGTTTCAGGAGGGCAGAGGTGAGAAAATCTAAGAGGCAGAAACAGCCTGATAAGCCAGCTCTCTCTTCTCCATCTCCCACGCAGTTGGACACTGCCTGCAGCGCCTCTTTAAAAATAGGAGAGAGAGAAAAAAAGCTGTCACTCTGGATTTAGCCTACTTTCCAACATACCCATTAATTTCAAAGCAGATGGCAAAAAAAAGAGAGTGAGTTTGAGGGAGGGGCATCCTGCTATAAGCTGCTGAATAACAGAGTGGAGAGCTTCAGATGGGAGTGTGTGGTGACCTAAAGAAAACAGGGAGAGCAGATTAGAGCCTTATCATTTATAAAGTTGTTATTAGGAGGAGTTTACTGCTATTAGATGTTGCAGCTCAAGTTAGCAGCATCAAAGGATGATACTGCATGAAGCAAGGAACTCGCTGGGAAGCATTACTCTGCTCTGTCTATCCACACTTCCCTTGTAGGCACTCATCATCTAAGCCTGTCTGGGGGATTTAAGAGGCGAGTGGTCCAGGTATATAAACCAAAGACGTGTTCTGAAATGAAATAAAAGGAGGCGGAGATGGAGAAACAGGCCTAGGGATAGATCCATCTCTAGTCTATACTGTGATGTAAACATTCCCTGCAGACCGAGAGAAATTGCCAGCAGTAAACAGCGCTGCCATAAAGACCTTACAACCCCGCACAGCGCTGATAAAGCTGTTCCTATAAGCTGGGAGCAAGGTGAAGCAATCATCTCAAATGCAATCAGTCTATCTGTAATTAATTAACACGGCGAAGCCCATTGCGAGTTTAGCTAATGCACAGTAAGTTAGGTAAATCATATCGCAAACAAGACGTCCTCAAGGACAATCATTAATCACAAGATCAGCCATCATGACGAGCGTCCTTAGGGCCTTTTCTTTTTTTTTTACAGCTACTCTAAAGGTTTTCATATCGTGGAATTTCGTCACATGTCAGCTTTTACTGTCAGACACTGCTGAGAGATGATGTGTCTGAGTATGAGGGAAAGAGTGAGGAGAAACAGGAGGAGAAGTACGGACCAAAGTGCACGCGATGATGATAGTAAGAGGTCGAGGAGGAGAAAAGAAATCTGTCCGTTTGTCTCCGAGAGGACCAACGCGGCCGAGTGAACTCCCCTCTAAAACTAATCAAACAAGCCTGCGATATGACGTCACCGTCTCCCACGCCAGGACATCAGTCATCCTCATTACAGAGGAGAGAAGTAGCTGAACAAAGCGGGAGGCCAACGGGGAGTAAATGAAGCAATGTTTGTAAGCTGTGGCGCCAAAATATATTGTCATGTACACACACGCCAACCTGCGGCTATGGTCAGCAGGGCAGCATTGAGGTAAGACCCTTTGCTCATGAGCAAAATAGACTAGTACATCATACAACCCCACTTCAAAACACCGAACTATCCCTTTAATGTGTGGTTGTATGCTATTTTCAAAACCCGATATTTACCCGCGAGAGATGACACCTGGCCTCTGACCCCTGGAGCAGGGCTGCCAGAGGATTCCTCTTTGTATGAAGATCAATAAAACATCACTATGTACATCACCCTCTCCACAAACACACAATAAATCCACCTCGGGTTTGTTCCACCACAACAACCTACTTGTCTTTCACAAAACAAAGCAGCACGACAGCAACACATGAACATAAAAATAAAAACCATCTGATGCAAAGCAACATCATTATCCGATCCCTGACGGATGACGGATGCTGGCGTTGTGTGGGTATACCACAATGGAACAATCATTTCTTTCAGCCCCGTGTACACATTTAGGTGTCACACGACCGGCCAAGACTGGAGAGCTGGCTGCATCGAGCAGATGTGGGGAGAGATAATCATTTGGATACCGTTGCGAGACAGTGGGTGTGTTGAGAGTCTAATACTATTTGGACATGGATCTGGTCCACTCTATTACATGCAGGGGAGCTGGCAGGGTAATGGAATATTTGATCAGCGCATAGACGCACAACAAGCTCAAACACTGTGGGGCTAATGTCTGGATGTTGGACAAGTCCACTGTCTTTTCTTTTTAATCCTGACATGGGGTGCTGAGGAGACAAAACAAATCTGACAGAGTCTGCTATATGCGTGATAAAATATATAATACTTTTTCCCCAGGTTAGACTGACAGCACAGGCCTAATAAGAAACAAGCTTGTGTTATGTATCACTATGGGGACCGTCTTCAAGACCCAGGGGAGATAATAACACTGGACTGGAAAGAGCTAGTTAGGTTGTTTCAGACTCTTTCCTGCAGATACGTGACAGGCTGACAGCTGTCCAAAAACATTTGAACTGTGCACTTGGCTCCTGAGCTGTTGAGAGCTTGTTTGCCTCCAATCATACGGACACCATCTGAGGTCCACACATTCCAAGTAGTAGGGCTGGACGATATGGTTGAAATCCATAACTATGTTTTCCTGATATCAATATATATTTAAGATGATAAATAAATGCAAAAGCACAATAAAGTAATTACATTTATGTTTACAAACGGTATGCTACACTACCATGCGTTAACCCTCCATTAATTCTTTTTGCAGCAGAAAGTTAAGGCTTGTCTTTTACGTCATCAAGTTGTACGCTGATGACATAATTACGTTATGTTACGTGCAGTACAAAACGTGGCGCCAGAGTGGTTATTGCCTCGTAATGGCTGCGGGAGATTGTTGTTAGCATGATTCAGCTTAAATCGATGTAAAATAAAAACCATAATAGATAGAACATTCATTCTTTTTGCAGCAGAAATCTAAGGTTTCTGTCTTTCACACCAGAAAAATTAGCATATCTCAAAAAAAAAAAAATATGCTTGGTGCAAATAACTTATGGATTGTTAAGAAATATGCTGTTCATGTTTCTACATTTAGAAATCTTTTGGCTCAATATGTTTTGTGTGTTTATTTAGTAACATTTTAAGAAAAAAATCAATTTTCTTTATTTTCTTTTTTCATTGATGACACAATTTCAATATTTTTATCAATTATTATAGTTTACTCACTGACATAACCTTGTAGCTTAGGCTGTACAGACTTTAAGGATATGAAGCATTTGAGGATACTCCAAGAAATTATATCGCAATAAGAATAAATACCTAAACATATACAGTACATAAATATATGTAGGCACCAGCGGACCGTTTTTATTGCAGAGTTCAAAGGGTTAAACTCTTAGCACAAAACCTTCAATAACTCATGTCGTTAGTTTTTAATTACAGACTGCTTAACATGATTCATTTGGACGAAAGGATGTTATAGAAATGATCACCTAGCCCGAATTCCAACACACTGATGTGCAGACCACACACACACGCACGGACACACTGCCAGAGATAATACGAGGTCATCCAGATGAGGCCTCTTGGCTAATCACAAGTGCAATCATCCTCTCAAGCGAGGCTCTTCAGGATAAAGAGGGTCTCATTTCATCTGACGTTGCACATATCTCTTCTTTCCAACACTGTCTTATCAGCTCAGCCCTCATGTGAAAACACAGCTGCACTTACGGAGGAAAGTCAGTGGGATGTCTGTGCCCCGTAGCCTAAGTATGTGTGTGTGTTCTTCTGCATCTGTATTTTTTATGTTTATGTGGGTGTGCAGTGATTCACACAAGACAAGAGATGGCAGGTCACTACAGGTTACATTTGTCTAACCTTTTTTTATGGAAATCAATTAACAACACAAAACAATGATATATATTGTCCTCACAGGTTCTGCATTAAACACAAAAATATGCTCAAATCATAACAACATGGCCAACAGGCAACAACAGCTGTCAGTGTGCTGACTTGACTATGACTTGCCCCAAACTGCATGTGATTATCATAAAGTGGGCATGTCTGTAAAGGGGAGACTCGTGGGTACCCATAGAACCCATTTTCATTCACATATCTTGAGGTCAGAGGTCAAGGGACCCCATTAAAAATGTCCATGCCATTTTTTCCTCACGGAAATTTTGCATAAGTTATGAGTGTTATTTAGCCTGGTTGGTACCAATGGATTCCTTAGGTTTTTCTAGTTTCATATGATGTCAGCATCTTCACTACAACCTAAAAATCACAAGTTGCGTTAATGCGTTAAAGAAATTAGTGGCTTTAAAATAAATTTCCGTTAACGCATTATTATCGCATCAACTTTAACAGCCCTAGTATTAAAGTATAAATAGGTGTCCTTTTTGGTGTCAAAATGCCAAACAGTAAACATATTGTTCACACATTTCATAATTAAGTTGAATTTTGTCTTCATGCGCTATAGTATCATGGTTTAAGCAAACAAATATATTTACTTGTACAGCTGGTTATTTCCCTGTGTTGCCTGCCCAAATATTCAGGACTACCTGGAAACCCTGCTTTGAATGTCTAAATGTGTGCCTTTGTTGCAACGGTGTATGCGCACACACATCCGTGCACGTGTGTACAGTATGTGCGTCCATCCTGATGTGACTGAGATAACGCGAGAGACAAATAGTCCATTTAGCCTTATCGAAGAAGTTATCGCGCTGACTAAGAGAAAATATACACAGGCAAATAAACCCCAGATAGTATCTCAATATAGCTACACACTGCACTTACACAAACTTTTATCCCCATCTACGCACACACAGCCCTCAAGGCGACTCCGCTCTTTAATAACTCAATAGAATGGTCGATATAGCAGGCACATGTATACTCAGGTGAGCTGAGCTGGCATGCTGAACACAGAGCTTGGTTTATGGCTCTCACTGTGATAGTTAATGGGGCGAAACCTGAGGTAGAATACTGCGAAAAGATCACCTCTACCATTCAGAGCTGAAATGCAAACTGTGACATTTGCATCAGCATATAATCAAGTCATGTTTAAAAACTAGACAGGGAAAGAGTTTATAGTGTATGTGCAATGTCGTATGTAAATATACAACCGAAAGTGAGGCTTCAACAGAGAAGAGTATCTAACTGTAGCCTGAGATTATGTATGTTTTCCCAAATAAAAGTAGAGTAGCAGGCATCGGCACGTCTCCGACAAAGGGAGTGAGAATAAAAAACGTAAAGGCAAAACAGAAATTGTCTGCTAAACAGCAGCAGGTGGATGCTGCATCCTGTGGAACATCTTTTTGTCTCTCCTCCCTTTGATATTCTCTGTAAAGCAACACAGACCAGCCACAGGCCAGATGTAGCCTACGTGTCTACATAAAAAGACTGCATGCGCCATCACTGTACAAAAAAAAGCTATTCATAAAGAATGTACGATGAATATGTGCATATCTCCAAGCGTGCTTCGCACTAGACTTTTCAAAGACATCCAATACTGACAAAGAAAAGGCCTTTTTTCTCATTCTTTCACAGTCAGGTTTAGATTGCTTTCAACCCATCATGTTATCACTATCACCAGCAGCTATTTCTTTGAACTGTGTTAACATTACTAAGCTAAAAACATGACTCTTTGAGATGCCTCATAATTCCTGTGAAGGCAACCCTGATTTGCACGCATCATCCCTACATTAGCAGGGTTGGACATTATGTCCCATAGTCACACAATGTTCTCTCAGAGAACCCATTTTCATTCACATATCTTGAGGTCAGAGGTCAAGGGACCGCTTTGAAAATGACCATGCCAGTTTTTCCTCACCAAAATTTAGCGCAAGTTTGGAGCGTTATTTAGCCTTATTCGCGACAAGCTAGTATGACATGGACGGTATCAGCGGATTCCTTAGCTTTTTGAATTTCATATGATACCACTATGTTCACACTTCACTTTAAAACTGATCGCGCTACAACCTAAATATTGCAAACTGCGTCAATGCATTAAAGAAATTAGTGGCGTTAAAACAAATTTGCGTTAACGTGTTATTATTGCATTAACTTTGACAGCCCTAGTAGTTAAATAACATCACATTGTATGGTTTCTGGTCAAGATTTACATTTATTTTAGAATAAAAGCTGTATTTTTGATAGCGATATTTTCAAAACGGAAAAGGTTCTACAGTATTTCTTGGCAAAAGCTAAGTTAAGTGAAATCCTTTACATTTTGTGCAGTGGTATACACAGGTTTACAAGTGAGGCAATCTCGGAACGTGATTAGCCAATACTGCTCGGACTATAAACCGGACACTACAACGCTTCAGATACCAAAATATTGTCCCCGTTGCTACAAATTCTGCATTCATATGTTTATAGAGATTATAAAGTGAGTTGCCATCGCAGTGATGGCGCTGCAAAGCCGAACTTCTGTGAAAGACAGACAGTCATCTCCACATTGGCTTAGCAGAACAGCAGGAGAACAGCTATTTGCTGATAAAGGCGTTACAGTAATAAGAGTCCCCATTACAACAGGCTTTTCTCTCCGGGAGGCTAATGATAATTAGACATATTCTACTGTCCAGCCATCCATCACACGGCAGGGAGTGGGACACTGAGCCCTCTACAGTATGAGTTTGTCCTCTTCCTATAGGACACACACAAACACAAAATCTCACATAAAGTGATTTAAGTGGTTACAGTGTGTGCGCTGAGGGAGAGCAGTAGGAGGATAATGTTTGGATCAAGGCAACAAATTTTGATGATTACACTCCTACAGCGATCCCGGGACTCTGCTGCTGATGTGTGCTATAAAAATATATATATCCAGTGTAGCATCTTTTGATGACTGAGGCATAATGTTTTCTACGGATCAATGCTGAACTCATAAAGTCCAATCACCTTTTCTGTGCAGCCATCAAATGAGCGAGCAGCATTCATTAACATATAACGACCAGCACTTCAAGCTAACATTCTGGTAAATTCCTATCCTGATGCTAATTACAAATGAGGTCTATCCATCTAGTGACAGTCAGATAACAAGTTTTCTCCGCGGCAGCCACGGTCGTTATTCCGCTCAGTGTTGCGCTATCATCCGAACGGCATCACTCACAGGAGTCTCGACGTTCACTGGCAAATTAACTACCTGATGAACCCTCAATCACCAGACGAGCTCGTGCAGCTGTCATCTAAATGAACCACAATCTCTCTCCTTTCCTTCCATCTGCCTGCTTTTTCCTCAGCTGATGCATTCAAATTGACTTAATTTTTTTTTGGCGCACAGACGAGGTTCATTAGACTTCCAATAAAAGATAGTTAAACGAGTGTTATTGTACTTAATTAAGTACATTTGTAAGGTTTTAATTGTTGGAATATTGGCAGGAGGGAAAGAAAAATCAGGGGAAATATGACGAGAGACAAAAGATGCAATTGTTCATATTCCTCACCATCGCCCACTTGGGTTGTTGTTTCATATTGCGCAATTTGGAGATGCAACTCCAGGGCACAATGCCTATTGAGTGCGAGCATATTACAAAACAGCATGGTGGCACAGTGTTTACTGAGGAAATTACACATCATGCCGCTGTGTCCCATAAGAAAATTTTTCAATTACACTTTCATTGCATTTGTTGATGCGCGTTTGCCTGAAAATGAATCTAAGTGGCTGTTGGGATTAGAGCATTAACAGATGGAAGGAAAGACAGGGGGAAACGAATGCGCAGATGGAGGTCAAGCATCTTTATTTTGATGCCGACTTATAAAATGGGACCGCCGTAGAGAGATTCACAGCGTGGTGAAAGATGTGGAAAAAAATAAGTCAAGCATACGCTTTGCAGAAGGGGGCAAGAGAATGATAAGGAAAGATTGATGGATGCGATGGAAGAGGCAGTGTGAAAGAGGCAGGGGAAATAAAAGAGCGGGAGGGGGTCTAAATGATGAAGTTTGCTCTGTGTGACAAGCCGTGGATCTCATGTTCTCAGTACCTCATGGCGACATGCTCTTAACTATGAACTGCATCTGCACCGGCATGTGCTTATTAACCAGCTCTCAGGGTTCAGGAAAGAATCACTGAATTATTATTAGCTTTGGTAAGTAAGCCAGTAGGAGCCGATATGCACTTTGGAAACTTTGGAAACTTTTAAAGTTTTAATGTTTAATCAGACTTCATCTGAGAAGACGCAAAGATGTACTGTAGGTCGAAATAAAGTCTGGACATTAACCTGACAGATACAGGATAGTGATGCAGCTGAGAGTAGTCTACTGTGTGTCTTTCATTTTCATTTTCAGCATGTGACTACGGTGTTGCCAGTGCAAACGTTATACTTCTGAACCCATTTTCCAGCATTGCATCTTAGTTTCATGATCTCACAGGTGTCTACTTTCTGTCATGAGTGATAAAATACTCCCCCAGGGTGAAACTTAAGTTTATATCCACAGGCTGTGCCGTACCGCTCTGCTCTTCTTCTTCTTTGCTGGAATGTATGTCTATTGCATCACATAAGTATCTCAAATAGTCATCAAGTCAATGTCATGTAGAGTCATGTTTTTTTTAACTCCAATGCCACAGTATAAGATGAAAAATATGGACAAATACAGCTATGCTGACTGTATGTATCAGGTAAAACTAAAAATACCATCTATTACCATGGCACTTTGTAAGGTAAGGTTTTTAAAAACTTTCTGGGATTTGACCGACAAACCAACAGAGTGACTTTTAAAATTCGACTGAGGAAAGATTACCTTGGCACAGTCCAACTGTTTACGGTAGTGTTGAAGCAATATACTGTGTTCCTGAGTGTAGGTGATGTAGTGTCACAGACAGTCTGAAATCGGCCAATTTGCCAGGCTTTCAGGGTATGCTCAGCACTTAAGCCTTGGCTGAACCGCGCATTGTACTGTGAACGTGGGTGTTTGTCGGAGGTTAAGAAATGTTGCAGTAAATCCATTCAGCTCTTTCTTGTGGCTGCTGCCCAGATATCTGGATGTTGCCAAGCTTTAACAAACAGGCTCTCGGTGCTATCAGCCCTAGTTATCAGCCCGTCACACTGTACGGGGAAGATAAATCTAGGCAATTAAAATTTAAATTGCCGTGTGCACTGCCGTGACTTCCCTCTTTCCGCGTGTCTCCACGTCTCTCTCTCGCAGCCGGCTGGACCGCTTCAGTCCCATGTCAGAGCGGAGGTAAAAAAAGAAAGGTGTGCTGCCCTGGGATGGAAAACATGCTGGTCAAACACAGATACATCTCACTTCTTGGGGAACCTTAAGAGATTTACCACAAAGCATGATTTATTTTGCCATTACTTCTACTCTGCCGGTAGTCTGTTAAATGCTTGTGCTTTCCACTCAAATGCCTCCGTCTGTCTTTTTTTTTTTTAAAAAAAAAAAGAAGTATGATGAGAAGGTTATCAAACTGAATCTGCAGATAAGATGAGATGTTCTGGCTGGTAGAAGTTAATGAGTGGCGTGCAATGAATACAGCTAAGAGCACTGGATGAGAAAACTACCGAGTGGAAATACTCATTGATTTAGTGATGAAATGAATAGTATATCAAAAGGTCAATTGTCAGAAATTGACAATAATATGAGAATTCATTAATCATATCAGTTATTTATCAAGCAAACACGGCAAATTGTATTTATTGGGTCAAGCTTCTCTCAAGTATCATCACTTAATTATAATATTAGGGCTGTCAAAGTTAACGCGATAACACAAATCTGTTTTAACGCTACTAATTTCTTTAACGCATAAACGCAATTTGTGATTTTTCAGTTGTAGCACACTCAGTTTTAAAGCTAGAGTGAAGATACTGGTATCATATAAAACTAGAAAACCTAAGCTAAACCTACTGTCATACTAGCTTGACGCAAAGGAGGTTAAATAACGCTCCAAACTTATGCTAAATTTTGGAGAGGAAAAACTGGCATGGCCATTTTCAAAGGGGACCCTTGACCTCTGACCTCTGAGATATGTGAATGAAAATGGGTTCTATGGGTACCCACGAGTCTCCCCTTTACATACATGCCCAGTTTGGGGCAAGTCATAGTAAAGTCATTACACTGACACACTGACAGCTGTTGTTGCCTGTTGGGCTTGAGTTTGCCATGTTATGATTTGAGCATATTTTGTTATGCTAAATGCAGTACCTGTGAGGGTTTCTGGACAATATTTGTCATTGTAAAGTGTTGTTAATTGATTTCCAATAATAAATATGTACATACATTTGTTCAAAGCAAGCATATTTGCACACTCCCATGTTGATAAGAGTATTAAATACTTGACAAATCTCCCTTTAAGGTTCATTTTGAACAGATAAAAAATGTGCAATTAATCGTGATTAAATATTTTCATCGACTTGACAACCCTACATAAAATATATTAGTCTGGTACAGGCTGTTTACATTTACTACACATTGCTGGATTTGCTTCTACTAATAACATCACACCACTGTCACTTTTGCCCCGGGGTTTTGTATTTGATTGCTCTTCTGTTCGTTTCTATTTTTTATTATACTTATCTTCTTATTTTAGTTGTATATACATCTCTTATTATTTGTTTATCTGTACTTATTCCTGTCCTTGTGCTGCTGCAATAACCGAATGTCCCCTCTAGGGATCAATAAAGGCTTACCTTATCTTCTCAAATGTTGCTGCTTTTCTGCTTTATATCATGGTAAACTGACTGAGTTTTTGAACTATTGGTCCCATCCTCTCATTCTTTCCTTTTTCCAACATCACCCCTCTCATGTCATCAATTTCAGGTCAAAGATGCTCTGGAGGCGAGAAGAGTTTGTACAATTCACCCCAGACAGCTTTTACAGAGAATTCCCAAGCGGCTCTTCAGTCAACTTGATGGAACAGTTTCCCCTCCTGGTCAAAGCAGCCAGTTCTCATTTGGCTACAGAAACACTCAAAGGGGTGTAGGAGGGTGAAAATAGCAATCGCATGTAGGGTTATTCAGTACCTCAGGTAACATCAGTGCAACACCTTCCCCTCTGCTGTATCACAGGATTGGAGAGGTGACCAGGGGGGAGAGTGATAAAGGCAGGACGGCTTTGACAGCTTGGAAAACAGCGGACAAGTGCTCCTCAGTGGTTCTTGTGTAAATGATAGGATGAGTGCCAGATGTGTTCCTCAAAGACGAGATATGAGGCCAAGGATGAGTGGAGACCCACTGCTATAACCACCAAGGGTCTAAGGATAGAGGATGACGTATGTTGTACCGAATGTAAAGCCCTCTAATCATCTGGTTTGGGGCTATAAACATAAAATTGACTTGTCTTGTTGGAATTGGTTGTTCTGAACTTGTAATCTTTTTAATCTTTCATTTGGTCTTAAAAAGGGCCAGAATTAATGAGAACCGCCCATGTCCGTGTTACCATAGCTCAAAATGATGTCATCAGATTGCTTTGCTCTCAGTCCAAACTACCAAACACGAAAAAAAGAAGCAAATGCTCACAGTGTTTAGTAGGTGGAACCAGAAAACATTATATATTCCTAGATCAGTGACTCAAACAAATGTAGGGCTGAAATTATGATGAAGATGATGAATATTTCAGCATTGATTAATGTAAAGATTATTTTCCTCAAATCGATTTGGCATGTTGCAGGCTGTTCTCATACACCGTTCTTATATATACCCACGAAAAGGCATGCACTGTAAATCGTGCATATCCCATGAAATCAATTTGTATGTAATCAACATAATTGTGAACCAGGAAGTATAAAGACTGACAAACGCGATGATATGCATCATGTTACAGGGGTTACCATTAAATATTTTGCGATAAAGTAAATAAGGTGATATATATTGCGATTTTTCAAATTGACTTTTAGGAAAACTGTCATAGTATAAAAACACACCACCATATGCATAAAATCAGAGTAAAAAGAATTTGACTTTTTTATGCAATCAGAACAGTGACATTTGTATTTATCACAGATCCTGTAACATCCAACATCACAGCACTACTTTGAGAGGGCTCATACACTGAGAGGGTGCATCTCTTTGAAAATTAAATAAAGTATAGACTGAGTTCATCTCTGCATGTTAATTATTAGTGATATTTTTGTGGGGGGGTTTCGATATTTTCTTACACCCTTAATGGGTGGGGCAAGTAAACACCAGACTTTCGCCCAGAAGACCAGTGTTTGTGTCCCGTGTGAACCCAGAAGTCAATGTTGATTTATTTCCGTACTCAAGTTACGCCAGCTCTGTAGTTATTTTAACCCAAACCACGATCTTTTTCCAAAGTAATTTTGTTGTCTAAACTTAACTAAGAACTTTTTGTAAGATATCATACGAACAGCTTTTTGGGAATACGTTAAAAAATTACACAATCTCCAAAAACCGGAGCTGACGTAGATCACCTTTGCTTGTTTTGTTTTCCAACCAATAGTCCAAAACCCCAAAATAACAGGTTAACAGCCCAACTATTATATGGCAGAGAAAAGCTGTAAACCATCACATTTGAGCAGCTAAAACAATTAATCAATTATCAAAATAACTAACATTATTTTTTTTATTATGAATTTGTTGATTGGCTAATCAATTAATCAACTAATCATTTCAGAGCTAACCAAACGATTAACATATTTATCTTTGACTAATTTTCTATCCAACGCCCAATCACTTTTTAGCACTAATGAATTTTGAATAATTTTCAAAAGGAACAATATCTCGTTAAATCCCCCCATAGCCAGTAATTGGGAAATCCAGCCAAACCTCGCCTGTTGTTTCTGGCTGAGTAATACTGAGTGGAGACAAAGATGTCGAGCACACCCGAGACTCTCAAACTCCTCCGCATTATCATTCCTGCTGCTGGCAGAAGCAGCTGTGTCTCTATTCAACTCCCTGATCGATAGCAATAGATCTAACCCTAGAGCTGCTTTCACCGTTATCAGTGCACATATTGACAAGGTGGTGGATCAGCGTCAGCAACCGATTCAGGCCCAAGAGTCAACATTATTTAATGGGTAGGGATAATGCACATGTAGTTGTTTTTTTTTTTCTTCTTCTTTTTTTGTGAGGGTGTTAAAGTCACCAAATAAAAAGTAATCCATTCAAGCAAAGTTTAATGGGTATGAATTAGCCATTTTTAAACTCTCAAATCGACCATTCGCCCCTCGCGAATAGGATTTGCACAAAGAATAAAACCAAGTCAGACAGAGCAGCATTTGAAGCACCCATCTCACACAAACACACATACACAGACACACAAATTGCCTCAAAGCCTCGGGCAACGCAACACTGCGCGCTGGAATTTCATGCGCCCGTTTGCTTTAACTGCTTCTCCATCATCACATAGACAATCTTTGATCTTTGATCCATGACAATGGTTTGGCCTTTTTTCTCTGTGCCTCCTCCTCCTCCTTCCCCGTCCCTTTGCACTGCACCCACCCATGCAGAATAACAACAGTAACATCTCACTACCAGCGATCAGCAAATCCAACACAATACAGCCGCTGTGCCCAGATAATGCAAACGACCAGATAAGCATTAGAGTGATAACCTCACATACACACGCAGGATCTTAAAGATGCAAAGAGCCTGGCCGTGCGAGAGGCCTCTATGAGGCAGGAGATATGAGGATGATGAAGTCTCAGAGGTGCGCTGGAGAGCTGTGATAATAGAAGAGCTTTTCCATCTGCTGGAGGAAGGGCCGGGAGCCCGGGCGTGACAGAGCGGCAGTGGCGGCGGCAGCGGCCACGCCCAGGGAGAGCGAGCATATGCAAAACGCAGGGAGTCAAAGAGAATGAATGGAAACATGAGGATCGGAAAAGAGACATCCCTCATTTTTCACACAGGGCTTTGGCTTTGTGATAAATCCCCAATCACTTTGCGACGATCCATCTTGCTAATGGTACCACTCTCTTATCCAAACTGCTATGTAAATATCATCCTTTATAGCCCATAGGCAAGCAGTGCCAACAAAGTGTTGCCATGGTGTGTGTGCACGCATCTATGTGTGTGTTACTATCTTTGTTTGCACAATAAAGCAGAGCACCAAAGCAGAGCGAATGGTTTCATACAGGCCAACTTGGTTCAAATAGTTTCCACCTGATTTGGTTTATATGCTCAGATGATGCACACCTGCATTATCGTTAATATGCAGTAAAGCGCACATCATCTGAAATGCCCCGGAGGAGAATAAATCACCTGAAAAACCTTTTGCTGTGTATGTTTCTCTGTCTGTCTTTCAGGGGTCTCTGCGGTCCACCATACACCACGCTGCTAATCAGGGACGGGCTGAATGCTAATTGTAAACACAGTGGGTGTTGTTGTCACGGTGATGGGTTGCGGGAGCTGGAGCAGTCCTCTCGAGGCGTGACTGCCTATGTGGTAACCTCAATTTAAGCACGCAGAAACTGCCAGCGCGAACTCCCTGATCTCATCACGGAGGAGGAAAAAAACGAGAGTCCACTCGCTTGCCTTGTAGCTCTTTTCAGGATTTTCCATCCCAGGCAGAACATACTCTACTCCAGACGGATGTATTTTTAATAAGAATCACGTGAGGGCTTTTCAATTCTTAATGCTGTAATTATGTGTAATGGCAAACACTGAGCAAAGTTCATTATCATTAAAGAACATGAAAACATGAGGGCAGTTCCAAGTGCAGCTAGTAACAGTGTCATCAGGAAAACACACAAATGAAAATCCAGCCAGTGCCGATGACCTCAGCTGCAGAAGGGGTTTTCCCCCCAGAGCGAGGAAGCAAACTTTTACAGGCATGACTCGGGTATACTAGCTCCATTTGAATCTGTAAAATGAGTCACAGGCCTAGACATGAAATCATTTATGAGGCTTCCTCTGGCTGTTTGGTTGACTTTGAGACTTTCACAGAGAAGGGAAAGACCTCCCTGCCCCATAAATAAACAGCTCTCTGTCCTGACTTCCTCTGCGCCCCATGCAACAGGGGCATTACAAAGACCCGTCTGCAGCGCGGAGACCCACGGCTGACCAATAAACTTACATAATGTAGGGGACAAGCTTGGTTAATCATGTCTGCGAATAAGATCTAAGAGCAAAGAACAACATAAATGTCGCTGTTGTTAACATGTAATAGGGCCAATATGTCCTCAGCTCTAATAAAACGGTTGTAAAGAAACGTGGCCTGGGTGCTGCTGCAACAAACAAGTTCCATAAACTTCTGCAATATGAGGTCAAAGAATCAGGGTTAGTATTACCCATCAACTTTTTCCGTAAACATTTCCTTAAAATGGACTTAAGGTTGAGATGTCACCAGAAAATACATAATACTTAGGGATAATCATTTACAGTTTTTATAAGGGCTGTCAAAAGTTAACACAAATTCATTTTACCACTAACTTCTTTAACACATTAACGCAACTTGTGATTTTTAAGTTGTGGCTCGGTTTTTAAAGCTACAGTGAAGATACTGGCATCATGTGAAACTAAAAAACCTAAGGAACCCACTGGTACACACCATGTCATACTAACTTGTCGTGAAGGAGGCTAAATAACACTGCATACTTCCCACTTTATGATAATCACATGCAGTTTTGGTCGAGTCATAGTCAAGTCAGCACACTGACACACTGACAGCTATTGTTGCCTGTTGGGCTGCAGTTTGCCTTGTTATGATTTGAGCATATTTTATATGCTAAATGCAGTACCTGTGAGGGTTTCTCGATAATATTTGTAATTTTTTTGTGTTGTTAATTAATTTCCAATAATAAATATAAACATACATTTGCATAAAGCAGCATATTTGCCCACTCATGTTGATAAGAGTTTTAAATACTTGACAAATCTCCCTTAAAAAGGTACATTTTGAGCAGATAACAATAAACAGTATGATTAGTTTGCGATTAATCGTGATTAACTATGGACAATCATGTGCTTAATCGCGAATACATATTTGAATCGATTTACAACCCTACAAATTTTCATTGAAAAATGCCACGTTTTTTTTTTTTTTTTTTTAAAAAGGAACAGGGTGATTTGAACCTCTTTTCTCAAAACTTTCTTTCATTTCCTGATGCAGTTTAGAGCTGCTAATGATTGTTTTCATTGTAGATTAATCTGCCCATTATTTTTTACAATTACTCGATTAGTTGTACGGTGTTTATCATGAGGGCTCAATATACCCCAGAGCTTATTGTGACGCCTTTAAAATGTCGTTTTGTCCGATCAACAGTCCAAAACCCATATATATATTACGAGATATTCGGTTTGCAATGATATATAACAGAGAAAAAACAGATAATCTTCACATTTGAGGAGCAGGAAGTAGCCATATTTTTGTGAATTCTACTTGAAAAATGACTCAAATGTTTAATCAATTGTCAAAATAGTTGCAGATTAATTTTCTGTCCACTGACTAATCGATTAATTGACTAATTGTTTCAGATGAAAATAGAAATTGGAAGAAACAAAAACAAATTATTTCAAAAAGCTCATCAATTAATGGTGAATGTTGCCACTGCAAATTATATTTTTATATGTTTTGTGATCTTCAAATCCCAAATCTTGTTTGTCGTCATCTTGTCTCTGCTTCTATTCATCCAAGCTTTCTAGTTGAAAAAGTCTCCTCACCCTAAAAAGGAAACATCAAGTCCACATTTATCAGCATTACTTAGAATCTAATCTGTTAGCACTCGTCCCGGAGGAGTTACATCACAACTTCCTCCCAGCGGGGTCAACAGACCCCTCGGTCACTCAGGGGGGTCGTCCCTCCCAGATTCCAAGCCTGAGGTCCACAAACCGGAAACCACCACCCCCACTTCCCTTCCCTGATTATTTTAGCATTGCATTAGAAGCTCCGGCCATTAGATGAACAGGCTTGTTTTCTCTCCGCATCCATTAGAGGCTCGGCCTGCAGCGGTGGAACGGGACTGGCAAGGGGGCACTAACAGCTCCTCGCAGTAAATCAGAGCAGCCACTCTGCCACACTGTGTGGAGCTCCATAACTCATAGCTCAAAATAGAATAAAGGCTTCTTAATAGAAATGGAAGGGATCTGAGAGGCTATGTCTTTGTCTTTAGGGCTCTTATCATTACCTGGAGTGAGGTTACACTGAGGAGCAGTCGCGGGTGATTCAAGCTTTGATGCTTTTCAAGACTGGAACTAATGATTACTTTCTTTATCTATTCATCAGCTGATTATAGATTTGATTAATTGAATATGTGCTTATAAAAATTCCCCTAAGACTCAAATTACATCCTCAGATTCAGTACAAATTCCTAATAAATATACAAAGATATAAACAGAGGAAAACAACAAATTTTCACATCTGCGAAGCTGAAACCAGCTAATTGTGATTTTTACTTGGCAGATGACGCAACATATTAATCAATAATCAAAATTGTTGTTGTTTCGGTCAATCATCTAATCATTTCAATATGTTAAGCTGCAGTCCAGACAACTTTCAGGTGTACATCATCATTAAAAAGCATCGTTGCAGGTCAAAAAAACTGCCAGTTTTTAGTAGTTAATGAGAGTCCTTTCTGTCTTGGACATTTCTGACAGTATCGGGCAAGTCGCCTCGGCTGACGACCGTGAGCAGACATTATGTAAGCTGGTGATTTATTTTTGGATGTGACACAGCATGTCGAATAGGTGTATTTTAGCGCGCAGACATTCCTCCGGCATCTGGCCCTGGGAAGATAAATAACACTTCTGTAGGCTAAAGAAAACGTCCGGTTGTTGGAATGAAGAGTGATAAAGCAGCTTTTTTTCCCCACCAAACCGTTTCTTTGTGTTCATAAAACTGATATCAGTAGAGCGACAGCGCTGGGGGAAGTTGCAAATATACTTTCAATTTAACTTCCATACTTCTGTGCTTACTGGAAGTTAGTGTAAATTCTGCAGAAGTATCGCATGAGAAAGTGAACCGATGTATTTTAATACCACACAAATCACCATTAATCTCCCTTCCTTTCTGAACTTTCACCCCTTAAACAAAACACACTATATTGGATTCCACTGTATATATTTCCATGGAGGCGAACGCAGCTACTAGCGCTGACTCATCATCCGCATTTAAATTATTCATTAAACCTCGAGCCAGATCCGCCCGCTTAAAGCTTTCTGATCAATTTCTCTGTGTAACTGCGCCGTGATCACCCTGCTCACACTTTCCCTCCTTTCGAAAAAGCAGCAACCAATCACCATGTTTGCTTTCGACCTAGAAACGATCCATCAGAATCTGGCAACGTATGCAGACGGTTGCGAGGAGAGTAGTCGGTATATATGACGCGGCATACTGTTGAAAAACGTTAAAAAATGTCTGGTGTGTGGTTTTAAAAGCAGCTATTACATCTTGTATTTACACCTCGTCTTTAGTTGCAGCATATGGGTGTGTTTTACTGAATGAATATACTACAAAATAACTTGCACAGGAGTTGGTAGGCAAAGGGTTAAACATGTAACTGTGTGAACTTGTTAACTGGAGTCAAGAATTACAGATGGCTCGTGCGTGTGAATTTGCATACGCGCACAAGCCTCTCTGTGCATGGCTGAGCACGTCAGACCTCTCTCCTCAGACCCTCCGTTGCAGATCTGCCGGACGTGTGTGCGCTCATTGTCTTGTCAGTTTGTGGCTCTAATCTAATTGGACTGTTGGGGTGCTTTACGTGCTCTGTAATGAATGGCAAACACACACCGCACATCAGGGGGATGTCCTGAGGAGGAAGCAAACGCCAACAGATGGGTTTAATATTCAGCAAATGAACAGTCAGATCTTTCACGCGAGCACTCCGGACGGGGCCAAATGAGATAGAAATGCAAACTAGGCAAACACCCCACACTCGTTGATTTACTAAAGGCTAAAGTCTGCCTTAAACAAAGCACAGAGGGGCACGTCATGAAGAAGTAAGGGAAGAGGGTCGAGCAATTATTGAAAGTTTCCAAAACCAACAATCCATCACTCTTGTGCTTTCATGCCAGGTGTGTTTAGGTGTGAACAGGGGCGGAGTATCCATCCCAGTCGCACAGCAGTTTGTGAAATAGTCACAACATTTAATGAACTCAATTTAACTCAATTCTTATAATACATGTAATTGTGAACCGGGACGTTTAAAGAACGTCAAACGCCACGTAGAAAGAAAGTCCGGGTGGATGGGTAGGTCAAAAAACACTGGGTTTTCGCCCAGGAGACCGCTAATGGTGTCCCGTGTGAAACCATCCAAGTCGACATTGATTTATTTGTCATGTAACGTCCGTACTTACGTTACGGCACTTCTGGATATATTTTAAGCCAAACCACAATCTTTTACTTTTTATTTACGTTTTATTTCGAAAAGACTGGAGCGGAAATTAACACATGTGTCACGTTTTGCTGGACATTTGTAGGAAAACGCACAAAAAATGCGTTATTGAAAGTCGTGCTAAGTGTCACGAAAAAAGGGTCTATGCACACAAATCAAACATATTAAATTTTGTGACTTTTCCACTAACTGCAGTGAGACTGTGTTGGAGTTTCAGATGCTCTGCTCCTTACACAACTATTTCTGCTACAGTGCCGGCTGACTGCTCAACCGCTCACCTGAAACTGTGCACATTTATCTGCAATTGTATAAACTCCCTTTTTTTTATTACATTTTTAAACAGAGAAATCAACAATGTGAATGTGTGTTGTGAGGTTATTCAGCCAGCCAGTACGCAATCAGCATTAACTATTAATAATCAATTTCAGGAGGTGGTTTGTGGTGCCCTGTCAATATTCTATGGAACGCATTTGCAATACAGCAAGTCATGCAGTTAAACTCAGCATTGTAAACAATAGAAACATCATAACCTGTATATTGAATTCTCTTTTTTTATGATGCATATTTATACACCACCAATGCACTATAAGTGAAAGACACGGTGAATTATTGTGGATAAGTGAATAACGAAGGTTCAAAAAGAAGAACCATATAAAGTTTCCATTATGCATCCCATCAACAATCAGGTTTCAGTATAAAATGTGGAAGTTAATTTCATGTTTTAAGAACAAACAACACTTTCACATTGACCATGTGTTATCATATATCAACTGAGATCATGACCTGAGCATTAATCATTAACTGCCAGACAGCAATCAGTCAATAACCACTATGTGCATCTGCTGAAACAGTAGCTGCACTGTCACTCTTCTTTCCTGTTCAATTTAGTATTTAGTTTTTAATATTGTTTCCCACTTGATGTGTTATAGACTACTTCTCACCCCACCTTTGAGTTAAGCCTTTCTGACACAAACAACTTGGCTTTCCGACGTGGCCAGAGTCACACTGCGTAGCTCGTATGAAGCCTTGGGTGGCCTAGAGTCAACGTATCATTATCTTACAAAAAGTTATTCCTTATTTTTCGTCCATTTTCCTACAAATGTCCAGCAACAATTTCAGCTCATTGCATGCATATATACTTTTCAAAACTTCCGTCTTCCATCACAGGAAACATCTTTCTTAGGTTTAGGCACCAAAACTACTTAGTTAGGTTTTGGAAAAGATTGTGGTTTGGGTTAAAATAACTACGGAAGTGGTGTTACTTAAGTACGGAAGTTACGTGAAAAATAAATCAACGTTTGGATTAAAATAACTACAGAAGTGGTGTTACTTAAGTACGGAAGTTACGTGACAAATAAGTCAATGTTTGGGTTAACATAACTATGAATTGGTGTTACTTAAGTACGGACGTTACGTGACAAATGAATCAGCATTGACTTTTGGTTTCACATGGGGTACGAACACCGGTCTCCTGGGCGAAAGTCCGGTGTTTGTCGCTCTTTGTACTTCCTGGTTTACAATTACGTGGATTACATACAAATTGAATTTGTGGGATATATATGCATTACAATGCTTTACTTTTCGTAGGTATAGCTACAAACAGTGTATGAGAACAGCCTGCTAGAGTTAATACATGTGTTTGTTTGTTTAGCTGAGATCAACACTATTCCCCAATTTGAAAAGTCAACAAATATTACAAAAGCACATCCCACTGAGTGTCCTTAGAAAGCTATAAGATTGTTTTGTAGGCAGATTAACTAGTTAGATTTGTGTTCAAGGTGCTGTGTTATACCATATTAATGTAAACCTGCCAGCCAATCAGAGAGAGTACTTTCTGCTAGTATGACCTAATCAACAATAAACAGTGTAATTGTATTGACGTAACTCTTGCCGCAACGTCCCACGCTCACAACAAAACTGCCTAGTAAACCAGGCATTATGAGTTTGTGTGTAATCGTTAATGAAGCCACAATCTGCTCCGTCTTAATAGGATGCTTTCCTCACTACAGACCTTTCAATAACAAGGGAGTCTCATACAGCTGTGATGACAGTTGTGATCTCTTCTATGCAAACCACAAACAGACCTAATGATCTCAGGCAGTTAAATAATTCAAGAAGCAGATGCTGCAGTGAAGAGTGAAGTCATGCAGGAGACAAGTTTCTAGTCCATTCCGGCTCAATCAACTGTTTGGGGACACAGCTGTCGAAAAACACGACACGCCATCCTGAAGATGTTGGCTAAAAGTTTCGAGCTGCTTTGCCCCGGGGCACCGCATTACAAGGCGCTGCTAAAACTGCATTAAAAACAAAATAGCCAATTAATCAAGTGCATCGTTAAAGTCTATATAAAAGAAATGGCAGGGAATCCTGTGTTCCCATCCCATTTCTGTTGTCGAGCAAGCCATCCTATTGTTTTTCTCATTACCGCGCTCTCGTTTTGTCCTGAGGCGGGTGGGAACCTGTCATTAAGCAGATGAGAAAATGGAAATGTCTTCTTTTTTATTCCGCTGGTTTGATTGTGCTTCTCAAGACAAAAGTTCTGTGCGGGATGTTCTCGGAACCTCGTGGATTCGCTTTTAATTAGGAATAAGCACTTCAAGGTTACAGCGGGCTTTAAAGTGCTTGTGTTCCCACACTTTCTCGCAGCATGTTTTATCCTCTGTATCTCAATAAGGTGCAAAGTAGGGCAGAACATAATTTGCGTTGTCTCATAACCTTGATGAAAGCACACCTGTCACAATAAGACGATGCTGTAAAGAACCTGCTGGAGTTGTTTGTTGCACTAGAACCACTTCTATTGCTGCTATGTATTAAAAAAAGGCTGTTTTGAAGCTTTGAATAAACAGACAATGATACTGACACTTGGATCAAGGTGAAACAGATAATTAGCATTAGAGCACTGAATTATTACAAGTGTAAATTAAACATTTAACAACGACCTATATTATTTTCATGTTTTAATACATTTAATTCAAGATTCATCTATTTTTTTTTTTCTGTATCTGTCCATCAACTAAGAACGGTACATCTACAGAATCTCCTAAAATACTTATACAGATTTGCAAACTGTACATTTGGGAACATTTGTACATGTTGAAAAATTCTCTCAGATGTTCTTAACCAGAGGTAATGTACAAGTACTCAAGCTAAATATTTCAGTAGCCTTTCCTCTCCTGGTCGCTGCATGATGGGAGCCAGGCCCCTTCTAATTATTGGAGGAGGAAGCACGAACGGGAGGAGTGTCAGCGTGGGTGCAAAAGGTCGGAGGACTCCACCACTCAGCTGTCAGGTTTCATGGAGCTCTTCTGTGGAAAAGTTCCTCTTGTCACCCTGAAAACTTTCACCCCCTCCTCCACACCTACAGCTCCAGTAGTGATCTCAGAGATTTCGGGTGGCAGCCGAACCTTCACCCTCTACCAAACCTCCTCAGGGACTTTAGCTAGCACATTTATAATGTCTCACACATATACACACACACACACACATGGACACCATGGACTTGCTTAAGGGAACACACTGACACAGTATGTGCTGGACAATCTGTAATTTATTTGTTTTATGGATTTTCCCTTAAATAAATAATACCTGGATTCATTTTTGTCCCCATGCATTGGGACTGCTACAGTTGGCGAGAGCAGCTCAGATCATTTTTTACATCCTGCTGAAAATGATGTAAAATGGACACACCAGGTAGAACTGTTTCCAAGCAACTAAACCAGCTGAGGTTTTCCAATTTAGATTTTGTAGAATAAATAAGAGTTTACAGCCATGCTAGCAGCTCTGTGAGGCTAAGGCAGCTAATTGCTAATACAAGCATGCTAACATGCTCACAATGACATGCTATCAGTGGGCTACCTCTGGGTCTGTAAAGTGAAGCCAACGCGGAAGTGCCTTAAACTTTCAGTCTTTCTAATAACCAGCAGGGGGCGACTCCTCTGGTTGCAAAAAGAAGTCTATTAGAAAATAACCCTACTTCTCACTGGATTTATTACCTCAGTAAATTAGTTTATGGTCTCAATCACTAGTTTCAAGTCTTCTTCAATACAGCATGATGATCAGTTAGTAACTTGTGATCCCATTTAGAGTCAACTTGACGATAAAGCCTGGTATGCTTTAGGGCGTGGCTACCTTGTACGAATGGGTGACGACACTGTGACTACGTCCACTTCTTATACATAGCCCATGCATAGTATGCTGATGTTAAGCAGCTTTATCATGTTCACCATCGTAGTTTAGCGTGTTAGCATGCTATAATTGGCTGATTAGCACAAAACACAATGTACATATGGGAATATCCTTAGTTTTTCAGATACAGTTTTTTTAGATACTTGGTCAGAAACCTGCAACTGATTTTTTTTTTTTTCCTCTGAGGAACATGAACGTATGTACAAAATCCATCCTGTCGTTATTGATATTCAGTTTGGGCTGACCTACCGACAGACAGACCAACCAACATTGCCATCCCTGGAAACATGCCGCCAGCATGGCTGAAAACAAAGGTTCTTACAAAATAAAGCTTTGACTGGGGTGTCCTCTGACCGCCACAGCTCAACCTGCAAGCAGCAAGCTGTTGTCAAAACAATAACAAAATATCTAATGTGGCTCAAGAACACCACAGGACACGGCATCATTTGTGGAGCGGAGACAACAGCTTGAGGCTGGTAAACCACACAGACACACACAGACACACACACTCCCACACAACAGGATTACCAGTATGTTGATAATAGCATCATTTACATGGCCAAATGGTCCAGACATGTAAATTAAAAGATGTAAATGAGATTAAGAAGCACCAGAGCATTGAGTTCTGGTGTTCTAACCGCCATAATTAAGTAGCAATCAACTAATAAACCTTATCATTATTAATAAAAATCATGAAAACTACATGCATGCTGGCGTTCCTTTACAACATTCAAAGAAAATAACACGTTTCAGTTCTGATTATTTAGTAAATCAGCTATTTTGTTTCCCACAAATAAGACAGAATCGTGAGTGACAGTCCAAAGCCCAAAGCAGATTTGTAGTTATCAATCAAACCAGTGCTCAACGATGCCGCGGATTTCTAAAAGGTTGGCTCCATGATTACACAAATTAAATTCCAGCGGGAGAAAAATACATCAGTTCTGCCAGTCAAACAGCCAATCACCAGTGCCATTCAGCTGTCTGGTTAGAAGTAAGCTCATTTAAGCCAGCGAGGCCTGTAATGATCTCCCAATAGTATCATCACTCGCGCTGACATTTAAAGACAATTAAATACCTAAGAGATGCAATATGTCTGCGCCTTTAAACCAATACATTGTGGGGATTAACTAAGGAGCCTTTAATGGGGTTCATCATCATATAGTATCTCTACCATCCTGCTTGGGACCATGTTAGTAGAAGAAGAGGTAACACTTTATAATAACCATCATTTATAAATGGTAAATTGATAGTCAAGTATCTGTTTATGATTAAGATATTAATTGAAAAAAAATGTTTGTAAAACATCTATAAACATTACATAGATAGATATTTGTAACACTTAATGGTTAATAATTGGTTTGTAAACCATCTATAAATATTATTTGGACGGCTATTATAAAGTCACAACTGATGATTATAAAACCTTGTTAAATAATTAATAAAGACTTTGTAAAGCATCTATAAACATTATTTAGATAGATAGGCAGAGTAACACTTTGTCAATGGTTAATAATTGGTTTCTGGTCCATCTATCTATGTAATGTTTATAGATGTTTTACAAACAATTTCTTAAAGGTTTACAAAATATATTATATATTGTTATAGTATTACAAATTATAAATAGTATACATATTATAGTATATAAAATGCTATGATGTGTACAACAATAATACTTTACTAATGCAATCAGAATGTAATTGTTATTATCTCTTATCAGCTACGATACAATATAGAATTTATAAACTGATTATTTCATGTTACACAAACAAATGATAAAATAACAGAAATTATAGCATTACTAATAATTAGTAATCATTATTAATTATATTAAAATAACTATTAACTAAGTTTAATTAACTATCATTTATAAATGATGGTTATGATGAAGTGTTACCAAAGAAGACACTAACCTAGTTTTTCTGGGGAAAATTCTGAGTACTTTAACATCATTCAATGTCTTTAAATATAATTTAGAATATAATGCATTTGAACAGTAAGTCCTCTATCTCTTAAGAGTTTCATTATTTTCCGACTGCAAGGTTTTCATTTCCTCCCCCCCATCTTAACCGGAACAAAGAGGACCAAGAAAGAGGAGCTGTTAAGAGAAGAGGGGCTTTGTGTGGGAAAGATGAATGTCACCCGGCTCTGTAGTTCATCATCTCTGAGGGCTATCTGAGGGTGGCAGTCAGAGAAAATGCGATCCAGTACTCCCCCCTATACTCTGTCAAGGTCAAGTCATATTGGAAAAACAAGGTAAGGATGAGAGAAATGAAAGAGCACTGCCGGGGGCAAAGACGAGCAGGTCAAACTCAACATACATTCAGACCCTCAGCTAAATGTTTGCCGGTAAAGTGGAAACAGTCGCATGTCTCGATAGACTGGGTACCAAAGGCTACGGCCTTAGCGGGGAAGGTGGAGACAGCGGAGGGTTTCATAAATTCAAATGAAATGTCTCCTGTGAGAGGAGCCTGTTGTCGATGAGTTAATGAATACGTGGTGGGAAAACACGAGGGAGGGAAAGACCCAGTTTCATTGTGTGACAAATGTGAAGACAAAGAGCAACAATATTGTCTAGAAATGATGGTCAAACTTGTGAATGCCGGGTAAAAACACTGAGAGCCCAGTTTCCACAGTTTGCAGCTTCTGCCTTTTGTCGACCTAGGGCTGAATTATTGGGGGGAAAAAAATCTATATTTTCTATAAATTAAACTACCGGCCTGTATCTGGGGTCTATTAAACAGGGTGTGCTCTATACCAAGCATCATCACAAAGTTATCTTGTTTCTATATGAATAGAATCAAATAAAATATATCAGTGGCTTGATGTTGAAGACAACACAATGTTTTTTTTAAACCGTCAGTCAGTCAGAGCCCTGTTAGCGTACTCTACACTTGTCTACTGAAAAACACTCAAAAGTTTTATATATTTAGAGGTCTGGCCCCGGATATGATGAGGCAACAGAACACTGCATCTTCACAGCAACTCACTGGTATGTCACGTCTGACAGTGTTTGACACCAGTTGTCAGACAACTGATCTCTGCAGAAATTCTGCTTAAGCTAACGGTAACGTTAGCTTCACAGACTCGCAGGAAGAGCTGCTCACAGATCTGGATCCCTGGGGGTCTTGATTCAGAGATTCTACAGTCACTTGGGGGGCAGCGGAAACAAGTTGTGAAGTTATATTGACATATCATCTTTTAAAGGTGCAGTGTGTAGGATCTGGCGGCATCTAGCAGTGAGGTTGCAGATTGCAACCGACTGAAACTTCTCCCTCGTCTCAAGTGTGTAGGAGAACTACGGTGGCCGAAGCAAAAAATGTTAATACGCGAATGGCCCAGTGTTTGGTTTGTACATTCAGGGCTACTGTAAACATGGCAGGCGGCTCCGTGAAGATATAAACGGTGTCATGCATACAGTCTATGCTCACTGACTGTGTCTGTCTGCTGTTTGGAGCTGAGCAGGTAGTGTAAAGTGGGTTTTTAGAGCTTTTTCTCTGAAAACAGCTGCCTGCTGCGGCTGAAAAGGGCGTTATGAACCGAAACAATAAAGTAAGAAGACAACAGCCAACGGTTTCTTTTTTTTTTTGGTTATTTTTCCAACTCACAGAATTGACATTAAGCTACAGCTGAGTAAATTTGAGAGTTATCATTATGATGGGCGAAATCAACAGTCGCCAGCTTGAACTTTGCCTCTACATGATGATGATATGATATACTTTTCTTTTTTTTGCTAACAAAATATGTTTTTATAAAAGGCCAGTTTTGGTCCCAAGTGCCGTAATAACCACTGATTCACCACCACATTTCTCCAATAAAGCAGAAATGGTAAATAATTTGCATGAGTTTGGGGGAAAGATATCCTCTGTATCCAACCACCGTGTCTTGACTTGGCAGATGTGCTAATTTACTACACAAGTGCGGGAAAGAACGGAAACTGAAACACAGACAGTTGAATGAAAAGGCAAATATAAAAGTCTTGTAAAAGCAGAAGTTTGCTCACTTTACACCACAGTTCTAATTCTAGCTACAGCACCTGCGCTGCATATTCACGTGGGATCAATGATGTAGAAAAAGCTTTTGCGACATAAGTATGGGGAGGTTTCTTTCCGAAACTTACAGCTCAAAGTCTTAAAGTGAGCCAAGTAAAAGCAGTACTTTTACTGTGATCTCAAGATCCACAGGCATACAAAATGTAGGAATGTATTCTTTAAATAGTGAAACACCACTTGAGACGTGGAAATTAGTGAGAAAACACACCCGACAACCTGAAGATACACAGTATTAAAACCTCGGGAAAAACAGTTTCAGGTTGTCAGGATTGAAATGTAGAGAGGAAAATAACACCTTTTTTACCCCACTCAGGGAAAGAAAATTACACACTTTGCAACACAGCGAGCACTCGACAACTGAATACACCCACACATATACTTCTCAGAAATCGGCAAAGTCATGATAAGAATGCAACACATGCTCAGGGTTTGGTGGGATAACAGTGTGGTGTCCAGACTTCAAGTGCACAGTCTGAGCCAAGCATTGTTGGACTGATCCAAGGTGGGGATGGGTGCGCTCTGAACTCTCTGTTCTCCGTCCAGATGTTTCTTGTTGTCTGGCTAAGTGCGTGGGGAAGGGAGGAGAGGGGATTACACAACTCTTTCTCTCACTCACTCTCTAGCCCACCAAGTGATGTGCTTATGCTAAGCAGGGAGTGGGAAGTTCTGAATATCCCCTCAGAAAAGGGAAACTAAACAGACACAGAGAGATGAATCAATCTGTAATTACTAATTGCATGTTACACCTACTTAAAGCTACTGCAAGGAACTTTGATTTCGTGTCGATTTTGGTGGCCCCTGTGGACGAAAGCGGTAGTGTTTACAAGTACCAGATTTTCTTTAGAAAACCTCTCGTTGTACTGCAGCAGGGTCTGACAGTCCTGATTATGGTTCTCCCATGCTTACCTTCCCTCCAGTGGGCCCAGCAATACGGCCTGCGTCTCCAGCAGTGGGATGTTGGCTTCCAGCTGGGGCCGGCGAAATCATGCAGGTTCAGCAGCAACTCAGCTCAGACGGGGCCACCAGCAGCGACCAGCCCACCGCGGACTGACCAGTTGGAGCTGTTTTCTCCCATTGAAGGCGGCAGCGAAGCCAGATCTGGGTCTGTCCGTGGCGGGCTGGTCGCTGCTGGAGGCTCTGCTGGAGTCTGAGCTGACGGAGTTTCTGTGAACCTGCATGATTTTGTCTGATTTCGCACGGAATCCGACCCGGTGGCACCGATGACAAGCATGAATATCAACAATATAGACGTAGCCAATCATCTCGCTGATTGTCTCCTTTACTTATGTAGGTCATATAGAGACATCAGTATTAAATTGAGACTGTTTCATAACCAGTTAAAAGTTCCTCGTAGTAACTTTAACAAGGATAATTAATGTCAGTTTTATTCTATCTTGATGCAGTTATACAATCAACACCTCTCTAAAACACGACTGATAAAGGTATGATTTATTGCAAGACTGTCGTATTAGACTGCATTAGTTTTATCTAGGTGTACCTAATAAACTGTCACCTGACTGTGTTTGCCCATTGACCTCTATTTCTATATGACAGACCTGTGTGTAAAACTGTTGATAGGACACTTTGAACAGCACATCAATTATTACTTGTTGCATTGTGAATTATTAAGCCATGATGTTTTGATATTAGTAAAACATTCTCAAAGCTACTTTTATGTTGTACAGAGGTTAATGGAAAGGGACAAAAACCATGATGTGTTAGTCGCAATGCAGAAGCCAACAAGGAAGAGAAGTTTTTGGCCATAACTTGCTGGCTAAGGATCTTGAATTGGTGCCATCACTGGCATGAAAGCCAGTTTGATTTGATGCCCAAGGGTAAGAATAACATCAAAAATAAACTCTAACCAACTGATAAAAGTTATTTGGTTAATATTTGAGAAACACGTCCAAAGGTAAGAAGGAAATCAATGTGTATAAATAAGTGTATTAATAATTGACTTTAACTAACAACCTGATTAAAGTACATCTGGGTGTCTTTGTGTAAGACTTCCAAAGGTACAAAGGAAACCAGTGTGTTAATAGATGTATTAATTATTGCCTATGACTAACAACCTGATTAAAGTACATCTGGGTGTGATTGCGGAAGACTTCCAAAGGTAAGAAGGAAACCATTGTCATAATGTTGATGTATTAATTATTGAATATAACTTAACAACCTGATGAAAGTCCATTTTCAAACAGAAAAACATCAGGCCTATTGTCTCCAAATAGTATAAACCAACGTCTACTTTCTACTTTTGTTTGTACAGGTTTGCTGACCCAGAGAGAGACCACCACGGTGTATTGTGTAGTTAAGGCAAATCTCTGTCTGCTAATGGAGGGTCCCTTGTGGAGAACCAGATGAGTGGTGCACGTCAGTGTGAGGGACATGCTCAATTTCACAAGAGAAAGCTACTAAAAGCTTCCTCTCAATCAGATTCTCTGTGACTCCACCTTCTGTGTGTTCCTCTCCCTCTTTGTTTTCCCCAGGAGCTTCCGTCATATTAATTCTAAATTGTTTAGCTCTCGTGTGTTCACGCTCCGTTGCTTTCATTATGCTAACATCGAAGTGGTGGCAGCTTTACTGTTTTTTCTTCATCTTTTTTTGCAAAGGGAAATGGGATTGAGGAAGCTCACCTGCCTTCCCCTAGCTGGCACTTATGAGAAATTGGTTTTTAGAAATATCATCAATCACGGACGGACAGGACAACTTGCCTGCGTTACACAGAACCATAGAGATAGTCAATTCTGTCTGGAAAAAAGCTAAACACTTTCCTTTCCTCACCAAGCCAAGAACCATATGTCTGAAGTAGTGAGCGTGCTGACAAATGCTGAAACTACTGAAGTTTTTACACGGACACTAAATGAGATGGACATTAAATAAAAAGGCTGTGATCAACAACTGATCAACTCATAATCTCATGCATGAACCGACAACGTAAACACACCACAACTCCAAATGTGTGAAAGAAACAGAAAACTGTGAAACTTTATTTATCAAATTTGTTCAAATATGTCAACCTCGGCTGTCATTCGATTAAAATATTTAATTAATTGTAATTAATTGTCCATAGTTAATCGCAAATTAATCACACATTTTTTATCAGTTATTTGTCAAGTATTTAATACTCTTATCAACATGGGAGTAGGCAAACATGCTTGCTTTATGCAAATATATGTATATATTTATTATTGGAAGTCAATAACAACACAAAACAATGACAAATGTTGTCCAGAACCCTCACAGGTACTGTGTTTAGCATAAAAAAAAATGCTCAAATCATCAAATGACAAACTGCAGCCCAACAGGCAACAACAGCTGTCAGTGTGTCAAAACTGCATGTGATTATCATAAAGTGGGCATGCCTGTAAAGGGGAGACTCCTGGGTACCCATAGAACCCATTTTCATTCACATATCTTGAGGTCAGAATCCAAGGGAACCCTTTGAAAATCGTCATGCCAGTTTTTCTCGACAAAATTTAGCGTAAATTTGGAGCGTTATTTAACCTCCTACCAGATAAGCTAGGATGACATGGTTGGTACCAATGGATAGTTTCGTATGATGCCATATCTTCATTCTAGCTTTAAAAGTGAGCCCGCTACAACCTCTGAAATATAGGATTTAAGAGATTAATTAAAAATTGCAAGTTGCGTTAAAGAAATTAGTCATGTTCAACAAATTTGTGGTTTACGCGTTTTTATCACATTAACTTTGTCAGCCCCAATGTCGACTCCTTAAAGTAATCGAACTAAGATTATTTCACACGGTACAAATGGATAACAAAAAAGTGCAATGTTGCACTGAGAGACGGTGACACACCAACTGTATGATGAAAGAGAACAAGCCCTCACACGGTGCTGTATGACAGTAGACTAAATATAAACACAACTACACATATACAGCTCTGAGGAATTAGTTTCTGTGTTGCAACATGCTACATAGTCGTAATATAATATATACATTCTCTGAACTGCCTGTTGTTTTGTTTTTTTACTTTTCCTCCCCAAAGCTTTTCAGTCTCATCGTTCCTGTCCACCAGAAAGGATTTCTTAAATTGCTGTGAAAATTCTGCAAGATAACTTCCACAGTAGATAAAAGCGTAAAATAGGTTTCCCTGGCTTTTGTTAACAGTGACAATTACAAGTCCATTAGTATGCAAGATGGCAGCTTATTTCAGATACATTAATGGAATAGAAAAAACTTGGTTTGAAACCTGCAGAATACAAATGAATGTCTGTTAAAGACTGACAAGGTGGTTATGTTTTCTCTGTGTCAGGATGGTCCAGTGGTTAAAGAGGCCGACCTTCAACTGCTCAACTTGGGTTTACTCCCTTGCTGACAAGACTGTTCCCTGGCAAAGTGTCCTTGAGATAGATACTGGAGCTGGAGCTGGTGGTGTGAGGGTATTTTCAACAAGTTACACATCACATTATGAAGAGATTATTTCTCTGAGCCTATAATCAGTCACTGATTAATTTCATGTGTGGGAACCTGGATTAAATAACCAACAAGAGAATTGAATTCAAAGGCTCAAGTTCATAATGTACAGTTTATTAGTGCTGAAAAGACTTGTGGATTAGCTGAACAGAAAACTGATCTAATATGATTTAGATTCATCATTTTAGTTAACCGTCAGATGAAAACAGTCACCACCAGCTGATTACAGCTTCAGAAATACGGAGATTAACTTGCTTTTCTTTCATTCTTCTGTCACTATGTAATAAATACTTTGAGGTTTCTAATATTCTTTTCCCACCAAAATTAGTGCATATATGCAGGGGGTTTTTAAACACAGGAAAACCCTCTAAAAATAGGCAAAAGACTGCTTTCCCATCCCTTTTCCCAGCACAACGCTGTGATTTTTTGTGTCACATTCAACGTCACAGATGCTCCATCTGTCTTAGTAAACAGTGAAAATGTTACGGTGTTTACCTCTTTGAGTTGGTGATTGTTGGAACAGCGGAAAGACTAACAAAGACGGTTTTGATAAGTTTTATTTTGTTTCTGTCGAGTTTGAATGAAGTGTGTTTTTTACGATGATCAGCGAGGTAAAATTACTGTCTCTGTCAATGGAGTCTGGTGGTTTTGAGGAGAGCATATCAATTGTGTTTTGTGCGTTAATAAACTATTATAATTGTCCACATCTCTGTTGATCTTTATTTATTATATATTCCCATCAACACACGTCACATAGCATCACACCGGAAAAGGGGCGAAAATTAGCGTGTCCACCCGGGTGTCATTTTCCCTCACAGCTGATCAGAGCTGGAGCCGATAAATACTTGTGGATACTGCAGAGTCATTTGTTTGTTTGGGAATGGATGCCGATTGTAACCTTTCCCACTGAAGATGAAAGCCAGATGTTAGTGGGTTTTTTGTCCAGTGGGAAAGGGACCTTACTTGCTGATCAGATTAAGAGACTAAAGTTTCAGTTATACTTTCCGCAAGGACGGCCGCACGCACATGAGAGGACGTGGAATCGTGACAAGGAAGCGGGTTTCTCCTCGCGGCAAACAGACATTGTCAAAGTCAAAGTTCTCCATTTTTGCAGGCGAAAACCTGCCGCACGGGACAAAGGTCTGTGTCTGGTGCTGTGACGTCATTTTGGCCATGCGGATATTCGCAACCCTAAGAGGTACTAAGATAAAACACTGACTTATCAATTAAGTACAGCCCTACATCAAATGAACAACATAGTATTTTAGATGTGAAATAATGCAATGCATTTGAAGCGAATACTGATAAAAGCACAGTATGTTTGAATATCGTATTCCGATACTGTAACAAAACACCAAGAATACAACTGGGAAGAGTTTACATTACAAATCACAGCGCAGCGCACCCTGACCTAAAGGTGGAGTGAGAGGAAATGATCTCTCCCACCCTCTACAACCCACAACACACTGTTCCACTTTGTTTGCATGATTAACAAGAGACTGAGCCGTGGAGAAGATCAATAACTGCTGGCCTTTTATGGGACCGGCTCTAACGTTGTAACCCCACCTCTGTGCCCTTCCTATTCCACAGCCAATTATGCGATATGATCAATACGCGTCAGTAATTGGATATCGGCGCTTCTCGTTGGCGATTCGGTGGCAAAGGCCTGAAAAATCCATGGCTAGTGCAACATATAAACACTCCTCCTATACTTAGCCGCCACTAGGCAGGGCGTCACAAGGGTGCATATTATCTGTTTGCTTCGGCAAAGAGAGAGAGAAAATATAAAGCTGTTTATCTTTCCCCCAGAAAGAAGCTGCCAATGTATTAGAGTGTGTGTGTGTGTGTGTGTGTGTGTGTACAGCTGAGGTTGGAGGTGTCCATGGGGGGGAGGGTGATGGGAGCTGCTGTGCCTCTCCCCGGAGCACAATCCAGATCCTAATCTGTTCTCTGCGACAGGAAACAGCCACAATCAGTCTACCACCACAACAATTTGAATTAGACTCCGACAACTGACAACAGCTCACCATGCAACGGGCTAAGTGTCATTACCGACAGTCGTGGATGAAGTCAAGGCCTTGAAAAGGAAAACCGACTACTGATTAACAGCTAAAGAGTCTAAATCAATTAAAAAAGGAAGAAAAAAATCTGTCCGGTTCGAGGAGAACTGCAGGGGAGAGATTCAGCCATCTGGCTCGCCACGACAGAGATGGGACCGTGGCCTCCTCTTTCTCATTTCTCCGCGGAGAGCGATGGCGCCCAGCAGAGCACAGTAGCTGGCTCCAGAAAGATTCAGGCGCCATTCCACCAAACGCCCGTGCTAATCACCCCCAACAACCACCATGCAGATGGAGCCCCTTTGGAAATCAGACGGCGTCCATAAGGCTCCGTGATCTCTTTGTCCCTCTATAGTGGAATGGCAAAGCTGGCAGCGTGTTGTCATGGCGGATCGCTTTCCTCACTGTGTAATGTGTGTCCCCCCCGAGGTTAGTTAGGTAAGATAATTATGAGAGGATACTGACAGAATGAGCCCAGTCTCCACTGGATGTTTTCACACATTTAAGGCAATTGTACTATGAGTTATATTAAAAACAACGCTCTCCAGTCTTGACAGTGAAATGCTCTTTACAAGATTAGCCATAAGCTGCCTTTACATGACATCACTGACTCCCTCTCAGGCTGAAAGATTAGGTCAACTCGGAGTTCCCCCGCAAAAACTCTGTGCTCGCATTTCTGACTAAGAGCATTCCCTGAGGAATGTAGGGAAGAGAGAGAGAGAGAGAGAGGCAGATGAATGTTCCACAGGCTTTAGGTGGGGAGTGTTTCTTTTTTAAATACACATGATAAACTGCATGGCTCTGGTTTTCTGTACAGACCAGCTGAGTCACATTCAAGCCGCTGTAGAATACCAAATGAAAAAGAGGGTGAGATGATACATAACAGTTTGATATATTGCAATGTGGTTTAAAAACTTGCATCACTGGGCAGAAACACTTTGCTTTATCTGCTGTAATTGCTCTGTTTTAGACCTCTGATGGTACTGCTGCCAAAGCTAGCTTGCCTTTTAGATGTTTAATAATACAGAACTCATCTCTAGTCAGTAACAGAGGAGTGACATGTTCTTTCAATCTTACCTGGACCAAATTAATTTCTTCCCCTCCCATGCTGGCGCACTAAATTTTGTAATTTGTACTAAAATCAATCCTGTTTCAACTACAGCTGAATGATATAGGAAATTTGAGGCCGATGTCATAGACTGTATATAAGAAGTGGACGTAGTCACCGTGATGTCACCCATTGGTTTGTGGACTGCCGTTCTGAAGCCTCGAGTTCGTCATTTTGGTCGTCGCCATCTTGGTTTTTTGCAACCAGAAGTGACACGAGAGGGTGGAGCTAAGTACAACTGAACTCTAAGTAATAAGACAATTTTATTAAGACATTTTTAGGCGACCAGAAAGGTTATAACTAACTTTCATGAACTGAAAACACACTGTGAAAGGGTTCAAATTGTAAGACGAAAACATGGATAACTCCCAGATCAGACACCGCCGTGGTAGCAACCTGTCAATCACAAACTAGCCACGCCTTAAAGCATACTCAGCTTTATGGTCTATTTGACTTTTAATGGGATCATACTTTACTAAATGAACATCATGCTGTATTGAAGAAGACTTGAAACTAGCGATTGAGACCATAAACTCATGTTTACTTAGGTAATAAATGGAGTGAGAAGTAGGGTCATTTTCTCATAGACATCTTTTTGCAATCAGAGGAGTCGCCCCCAGCTGGCTACTTCCGCTTTGGCATCACTTCTCAGAACCCAGATGCCCACCAGTTCATTCAAATGGAGGCCTGTGCAGCCGAGTGCTCACTACCTTGCATTCGGATGCAGACCATGTGGACTCTTGTGGTTTGGTTGGAAAGAGTTAAGCTGTGCACCAATCAAGGGCAGGGCTTTAAAACTGGATTGACTAAAAGTCACCAGTTAAGCTGTAAGAACTACATTATTTAGTAGAAGAAAATATTAAAAATAGAGTATCGCGATATTATGATTTTGTGATACTTTATTGATTCTCAAAAACACTATACATTTTTAATTAATTGTGTACATGTAAAGATTAACTCAGTCAATACTTTGTTTCCATCTCAGTGCATGTGCCCTCTCAAAGTAGAGCTATGTTGGATGTTACAGGGACTGTGATACATGCAAATACAGATCCAAATGTTCTGATTGCATAAAAAAGGAAACATTTTTACTCAGATTTTATGCATATGGTGAAATGTTCTTTATACTATGGCAGTTTTCCTAAAATTAGATTTAAAAAAACTGCAATATATCACCTTGCTTACAGTATCGCAATATATTGAATCGTAACCCCTGTATCCTGATACGTATCATATAGCCAGACACTTGCCAATACACAGCCATATTACTTAGCATTTCATTATTATTCAAAGATTATTAAATCATTAATTACATTTTGTGATTCATAATTCATGCTTAAATCTGCATTGACATTCTTTCTTTAAATATTGGGTTATTCACAATGCATAAGGGGGATTTTAAGTGTTTGCGTTGTGTTTAAAATCTGCTTCAGTACATCTTGTGGTAGCTGTGGTTTGTGTTACAGCACATGCAAATGTACCAGTTAATATATGTAGAAAGTGAGAAATGAAAGGGCTTGTTTGAATTCCAGATTCACTTCCTGTTTTTGTTTTTTAGCCCACAAGCAGCAGACCTGCAGAATTGCAGCAGTGTATGCGTGACCATTCATTTGCAGTTAATGAATATCGACCTCAATTGCTGCGCGATTCATTCAACTGCTGCATTATACAGCTGCTACTTAACTGTTTTCCTATTTACGTCTGTGCTTTACATTCTTTCCGAGCTGTATGCCTTTATAGCCCCATACTTATTAATTTCATGTCATCCTATGGCGGACTGTTACATGTTATCTCACTGATGAATGTGTAGATGAGCTGAAAACTTACGTTCTAGATGCAAACCTCCTCATCTGAAAGGAATATTTCCTTCTTTGAAATCAATTCCAATTCCATCAGTCAATTTCACCTTTGTATCTATTAAACAATAACCATATAGTAGGTTGTTGTGGTGGCTGGGTCGAGATGTTGACTACCACTTTATTACATATTAAAAGCAAAAAGCACTTGAGTAAAGAAATAATAAACTGCAATGAGGTGTAAAGTCTGACATAATGTCAATTTAATCTACAAGGAAGGTGCTTTTGCTCCAGTCACATTTCCTTGTCTCTAGAATAAAATAACCAGGAACCAGGAAGCAAACAGGTTGAATTTGCAAAATTATATATTGAACTTCAGCACTCCTCTCATGCTGACAGGATTCAATGGTGTTGTTTGTCTTTTCAAACTTGTCTGGCCAGTTGCTATCAAAGTTAGGATTGTTTCTAGATTTATTACACAGACATACAATACAATAATAGTTTCAGTTCCTGAAATGTCATGATGTATTCCGTGTGCATCACCGTGCTATATTTTTAAACTTGTTAAAAAGAGACAGATGTTCACACCTGGATATCAACACTAGACTATTTTTTGCGGCATAACCAGGGGATTTAGAGGGTGAGAGTTTTGTTAATAATCACGAAGCACTGTGGAGAAGTAAAGGAAGTCATATTTTTATTCAAGTGCTTAGATGGTGTATAAAAAGATAAAAAAGTTTTGGTTATATTTTTTCACCCCTTGTTCAGCCAATCTTTTCATATATATATATATATGCTGAATGTCAAACAACCACTACACTGTGAAAGCAAGCACCACAGAGGTATTACCAAACCTTTCAACACCACTTAGCTGTCCCAACACTGTTCAGGACGGCTCTCGGGGCATTTCATCTGAGACATTAAGGATATTCAGATGTTCGGTTTGTACAGCTGACACATGGGGTACATGCCAATTCACTTATTTGATCGCTCCTTGATCCATGCTTTACCCGTAATTCGTTCTGGTCCCCCATCAGGAAGGCTGTTCCCAATGCTCTTACTTCTGTTTGGAGAAGCGAGGATCAAGCGAGGATACAAGAGACCAGCCTTCACAGAAGAAGCGGGCCGAAACTCCCTTTTTTTAAAAAATCTGTTAGTGATTGAACGCTGCAGCCGATCGGACTGATCTGAAACCACATTACAACATCACCACAGTATTATTGTTGCTGTTTCTTGGACAGTGCATACAAATATAAACTTAAAACCAACAAAAGTTGCCACAGAGCGGTAACACAAGACGGACAGCTGATCCAGTTGTGCTGTCGTCATCAGAAACGGACATCGCTAAATAGGCATTTCCTCCATTTCCTCTCTCCTCACATCTTTTCCCGCATCTCTCCTTGTGTCTTCAGTGGGAGGATGCAAGAAAAAAAATGCAAGTGAGGGAAACATGGATACAGTTAAGGGAATTGGCATGTACCCACGGGTAACCTTTATTTCAAGAGGGTAAATTCTTATTCAGCATACAAGAAAATGTCATAACTTAAACACAAGCAGCTGGACAGAAGCATCTAAAACCTTAGTTCACTGGTGTTGTTTTTTTTTTTTTTTTACTTCTGTTTCTAAAGGAGGGAATGTTCATTTTTACGCCAAGACTATCCTTCAACTTGAAAAGTTCAAGCTCCATATTGTTGCGAGCAAACAAGGGGCATCCGCTCTAATGAAGTGACCTTGAACAGGACACTGAATTCCTCAAGCTCTGGGAATACTGCTAAGTACTCAGCTATGCAATCCTACCTCAGTGTGAAAAGCGGTATGATCCCCTATGGATCAATACATTGCTATGCCGTCTGATGTATCTTATGGGAATAATATCTATTTATTTACTTATTTTTACAACCTGGGTCTTGTTTTCATAGCTGTGGCCATCATTCCTATTGGTTATATGATATCATTTAGCTCAGCAAGTTGACTACTGGTCATCTACAGATAGGGAAACACTACTAGAAAAACAGGATCATGTAATAACTCAGGTTGTCAACAAACCTTAAATTTAGCTTTAATATCTAAACCACATATTTGGAGGTGAAATGTGACTGTAAATAAAAACTACAATAAGTACAGCAGGGTCAGTTTTGATTAGTTAAAGTTAAATACAGCCAACTGCCCCTGAACTGAACATAAGTCAGTGTGAAAGACACATTGCTTGCCGTAACAGCGGCAGGTTAAGACAAAGGTTATTCACATCCCCTCAAGAAATGACACAGTTTTTTAGGCCGGTTGGGGAAATGTCAACACGCAAGTCACGCAAATATCAAAAGTTACAGTTAAAATGATTTGGGTGACTTTAGGAGTAGGATTGGCTCACACAAAAAGGTTAGGAAACCTTGGCCTATACACCCATTCCCTCCTTGTCAATCCCATTAGCTTCCAGTGGCACCACCCCAGCTGTGCAACCCGGGACGTGTCCCTAACGAGCTCCATTAGCAGTATTACCTACATCCGGCGCGCGCTGGGGTCACGGGGTCAACAGTAGACCAAATGCTGAGATTAAATTACCCCTGGGGGAGGCACGGAAGGGAGGTTGTCTACAGTAGTCACCGACCCCCTCCCCGCACTGGTCACAAACAGAGATTTTAGAATAGTAGGTGGGCTGGCATTTACCATGATGTTTTCTGGTTTGTACTTTCTCTCTCTCTGATCTTATTTCAAACCCTGCAGAGCTCTTTAAGACAGGGCTTTCAGTATTCAGAGATCTAGGGCTTAGCCCTGAAATATTTCAATAAGTCTGGGGTCATGCTTCTAATGATAAATATTGCAATATCAATAAGTGAAATATACTTAAACAATTATTATTGTTATTATTATCCATCCATCCATTATCTGTAACCGCTTATTCTATTCAGGGTCGCGAGGGGGCTGGAGATGGGTTTTAAGAGCAGTTTTGACTTCTGTAGTGGTGTCTAATATACAGATGTGAGGGGGAAGTGAGTTCTAAAGTTTGGGTGTAGCATAAGAGAAGGCCCCAGCACCCTTTGTGCCGAGGTTGATGGCTAGTAGTGCCGTCTACTGATGAAGACCGCAGGGAGCGGGAAGCGGTGTGAGTCTGACCGAGGTCTGTGAGATAAGCTTATGGACTTAAGCCCCTTAAATTGCTGCCTATGGTTATAAACATGACCTACAGAGAAGAGTGAGTGCATGCTGTGATCATGTGACTATGATCACTACCGTATCAAACTGTGATTTGGTCAGGGGTCTCAACGCAGCTGCCCAGGAATTACCGTTAGCCTTGCAGAATTTATGACCGACGATTCAAGTCACTATATGAATACATGTGCAGTCGACAGATAAGTGATCACAAAGAGTTGGAGCTAGGGTCGCCAAGCAGAGGTACAGTCAGTCAAAATACTATCCATTATTTCTTTAACCAAAAAAGGAGGAAGAAGACTATATGTACCTACAATAACATTAAATAAGACGGCAGTGTTACGAGAGAGGATTTGCATACCGTGCCAAAATAACAGAGAATAGCAACCATCTCTGTAGCCCTGGGGAGCCTTGTAGCCTCTGTTAGCTCTTTGTTTTGGTTTTATGGGACATTTACTCCAATTTCTCAATATTTTCAAACTGAAGCAGGAAACTGTTTTTTTTGGTCAAAAAAAGCTGTAGCCTACCTACCCAGCATCAAGTAGCAGACAGGAAAAGGTTAGCAATTAGCTATGAAGAAAGTTGAAGAGCTAGCAAGCTAAAGAAGAGCCAGATATTTTTTTCTCAAAAGTTGATGGAGACCAAAGCAGAACATGAAAAAGGTGACAGTTCTCAGAATAGGGCCGACGTTTAAGATGCACAGCTCCCAGTGCTGCTGCTGGGCCAAACAAAGCTAAAGTAGACACACACTAAATTACTTATTTTTCATTGTGCACATAATCACATAAATTATTGTTGGAATATGGTGTTAATGCAGTTGATTCTTCCAACTAAAATTAATCTTGTGTGTAAAAAGCTGTTTTTCTGCTTAAAATTAGCTTTTGGATTTGAAAGTTTGGTCCAGACAAAAATCAATCTTGTTCCTTTTTTTGGCTCGTAATATTCACGCTGAAAGTACTAAGACAAAAACAACAGTTTGCAGCGATGTATATAGCCGTTGTAGCATGAATAGCAGAATAAAAAAAAAATCTAATTCAAATCAGCTCCTGTTACTTGCCAGCAGCAGCCAATATTTCTGGTGGGAGCTGGACAAAGAGGAAGAACCTCAATTACTGTGAGTGGAAGCAGCAAGCTCTGCGTGAGATCTGGAGTCCTGTGGAGCGCTGAGAAGCTCCAGGAGACCTCGGGGCTCAGCCAACAGTGGTTCGGTCTGAGCACAGGTACTGTAACATCTCTCACTCACAGACACACACATTATAAGAGCACATACACACAGAAACAAAAGCACAGCACACACGCGCACACATTCATATCCACCTGAGTCATCCCAAAGGCATTCACAACGACCTCACTAACAGGAGAAAAAAAAAAAAGAGTGTGAAAGAGTGAAAAAAAAAAAAACACACTGCAGAACACACAAAAGGCTTCAGAGAGCACAGCTCAGTCTTGTCTTTCAGACGCAGCCGGAGGCGCTGGATTCTGGATACGTACACGTTGAGCTCTGAAGCACCGGTGCTCATTAAGCATCCATTTATGACCTTGAGCTAAAGAGGCAAGCCTCTCCATCCCCTTTAAAAATACAACCAGGGATTTATTTGACCACCTGAATGAAGGTCGTCTTGACAGCTTCTTTGCAAGAGGTAGGCTACTCCTCTCCTGTCCACAATAAGGCACATCCATGTGAACTCGCAGAGAAAACCACTTGTCACAATTTTCAAAATGTTCAATGTCTACACTGAAGCACAAAACAAATATGAAACTGGCTAAATCTCCTCTTCTTCTCCATCTATTGGTTAGCAATTATATGCTTGCAAAGTAGTCCAACAACACAAATAAAAATAAAGATGGATAAAATATGCTACAGGTCAATGACAACACCTGCATTTTCTGATCCGCATTTACAGTTCAGCGCTTTATTTACTTCATGAATCTCCCAATAAACTCTGCAACTTCCTCACTGTGTACTGGAAAGATGCATGCAAGGACGTTTCCCTTTTTAGCCACTTGAATGCACATTTGCAACCGTTATTCATTCAGCCGATTCTGCTGAGTGCTGATTTTGCGGTGCCGTCCCTCATTTTCATACCATTATTATAGACACATTACATTCACACCTGCAAGTCCAGCAGAGACTTCAGCAAGTCAACTTTCAGCTTCGCTCAAGTGGGTGATGATCGTATTTGTTTCTTGTTCAAGGGCACGACGGCAGTACTGTTATTTTTTCACAGGCTGAATAGCAAATGCTGAACGTTTAGGAATTTGTTTGAATTACTAATTCTGATCCTGTGGTGTGTTCATAGTTATTTATCACAGGTATTCATCTTCCATTTTATATCCTGTTAAACATCACTGGGGGCTGGATCTTTCCCAGCATGCACTGGGCGAAAGGCAGGCTATCACAGGGCTGATACATATAGACAACCACATTCATCACATTCACATATATGGGCAATTTATGGGCCAGTTCACCCCTATCTCTTTCAACTGCAGGAGGAAACACATTATTATTTTCAAATGTTTTGTCTATAAAATGTCACAAAACTGTGAAAAGTCATCAAAAACTATCATAAAGATTTGGCCTTCACCTTCAAATTGATTGTTTTGTCCTATTAACTGTCCAAAACACAGAGATATTCAATGTGCGATGATTACAAAACAGAGAAAAACGGAACATCCTCACATTTGAGTCTAAGGCTGGAAGTACTGATTATTTTCATTGATGATTATTTTCACGATTAGTTGTTTGGTCTATAAAATGTCAGAAAATAGTGGAAAATGTCGACCAGTGTCTCCCAAAGCCCAAAGTGACGTCCTGAAATGTCTTGTTTTGTCCACAACTCAAAGATATTCAGTTTACTGTCAAAGAAGAGTAAAGAAACCAGGAAAATATTCACATTAAAGAAGCTGTAATCAAAGAAATTAAAAAAAATTTAAAAAAAGGCACAGAACCAAAAATGATTTAACCAATTGATCGATTATCAAAATAGCTGCCGATTAATTTAATAGCTGACAACTAATCGATTAATCGTTGCAGCTCTATTTGAGACGCAGGAGCCAGCAGATGTTTTTGCTTGATAAGCCTTATAAATTTTACCGGTTATCAAAACTGAGTCAGTTCACTTTCTGTTAATCCATCAGCACTAACACCCATGCAGGCATAAGGAGAACCTGCAAACTCAATGGTTGTGTTTGAACCCGGGACTTCCTTGAAACACGTTCACCCAAGCACAGGTAATCAAACAAACCCTTTACAGTCTCAAACTACTTGCGAAATATCTGCCCTCACACCGTTAATGTCAATTCAGAAAACTTCCTGTAGAAAATCTCAAAATCTATGGTTGGTGGGTACCCTCAACATGTCGCACTACAAGCGCAGATTCAGTGATTCTTCATATGCTGTTTTATGGACACTTTCATCCAATATGCCTTACAGTACAGTAACAATGCAGTATGACCTTAGTGTTGCTACGACAACTTCCCTTTGAGCTCTGCAGAATGCACTAAAGCACAATGTTAATGCACTGGAGGACAAACTGGGATCAGTGCCAACGTTTAAATTGGCATTAGAGTCGGTTAACAGCTGAATAGAATTATTGGGTCAGTAGGAAAAGGAGAAACATCCCTCTTTGACTGAATGTTACTCTTTCACCAGAAGCCCCATTCTGATGCAGGTCACACAGCATGATAACCTATATGTTAACACCTACTCCCTGTGTCAAACATACTCGAGGAAACCATGACTAACTGTTAAACAGCGAGGAATATTCAAGACAAAACTCAATTTCAGAAACTATTAATCACCGTGCGAGTGGATCCATTTGGGGGAGGGTGGGGTAAGGAGAAAATTTTGTAGTGAGCAAATAATGTAATCACTCCGCTTCACCTAGTCTTCATTTGGCTAAGCCGCTGACTCTGTGTGCTCTGAGTGTTAAAGCACACGCGCTCTGACCTTTTCCTCATCATAAATCACATACTACTGTTCTGCTGCCAGGATTTTGTTTAACCCAATTTGTCACCGAGGACACCCCCTTCCACCCTCGCTGCAGATCCACACAGTGGGACTGGTAGCATGGGATTAGTGGGCGGATCAAAGCATGCCATCCAGACCTCTCTCTTGCCTTGTAATCACGGAAGTCAGTAGCCTCTGGAGCTGATAAGTCCAGGCTACTGGCAGTTACTAGGCAAAAAGAGAGAAAGACTGGAGACTAGAGCTGCAACTAAAACATCTATTTCCAATGATTAATTTGTCAATTATTTTTCAAGCATTTAGTCTATGAAAATAGTAGGGCTGTTAAAGTTAATGCGATATTAACGCGTTTACGCAAATTAGTTTTAATGCCACTAATTTCTTTAACGCATTAGCGCAATTTGCCATTTTTAGGTTGTAGCAGGCTCAGTTTTAAAGATAGAGTGGCATCATATGAAACTAGAAAACCCTAGGAGCAGTTCTATTGCCACCACACAGCTCTCAACATGGCGACAGCTGAGCCGGCAGCTCGTAACTAAAGCTGCTAACAGTGAAAACAAAAGCAGTACTGCTAACGGAGCTAACAGTGTTGGATGGGCGCTACACTTCTGCGACGGTGCAGTCAGTCGGGACGGCGTTATCAGCTGTAACAGCCTTATGAGACCAGTGTAGAGCAGCTGCCATGAGCTAGCCAGTGGGGCACGCTCACTTGCACAAAAGTACACTAAAAGCATGCACAGCCAGCCCAGCGATGTAAAACAAAAAGCAAGGAGAAGCTCAAATACCAACACACACAGATGGAGAGCGACTTCACTCTCTGCTCAGGTAGACGTTACTCCACTATATGTTTACATAGAAAATAGTTGTTTTGTTGCTGTATTAATGCTCTGAATATCACATAGAGCACCTTTAACTCTCCTGTGTTTGATATCAAAAAGTCAGAATTGGTCCAAATGATACGGAACCACATTTGCAGAAGCACAAACATGGTAAAAAAAGTCGTGAAGCTTTGTGTTTTAATGATGCACGGGTTGTGTGAGTATTCAACTGGATGCCAATCATAACAAACCCCACTCTCAATCTGTATTCTGCTGCTTGTTCCGGATTAATCAATTATCAAAATTGTTGAGTGAATTTCTGTTGATCGACTACTGGATGTTTTACTACTTGAAACATAAAGGAAAAGCAAGGAATATTTACAAGAAAGAGGCAGACAGCTACACAGACTGAAAGCCAGACAGACAGATGCTACACACACACACACACACACACACACACACACACACACACGCACTGACATTATTATGACAGAAACGGGTCACGGAAGGTGTGCCAAGAATATCAGACAAAATGTGCTGTCAGAAGGGCAATTGCTATGTGATCACCGTTTTCGGCCTCTGCGGGTGTGACAATAAGAATAACTGAAATCATTTCTGCATGCGGGCAACCCTGATCTATTCACAGTGCCAATTCACAGACTTCTCACCATACAAGGCTCACAGGGTACTTCAGGGTGAATAAGTCAATGGGAACGTTTGCCACAGCGCACTTTTACTCCGCCGCTGTGGTCATGTAAACTTCCTGTGGCACCCGACACTTCCTCTTTGGAAACATGAATGAGCTCAAGTTGAGAGGGAGCTTTATAGAAACTGAGGCGTGTGACATCCACGATCCAAACCTCTAATCGTAACAACCACTTATGTTTTGTTTTAGTCTAACTGGTTATTCTTCTTACAATGTCTCCGCAAAGGACTTGCAGTAAACTTCACTTTGTCCTCTCCCTCCAAACCATTCTGCTAAAATTTAACAGCAAATAATCTCCAGCTTTAGATTCAAATTGCTAATACCATACAGGTGGTGTTTACGAAACTAACAAGATTGGCAGCTAAATCTCTTGATGACCTTCAAGGATTTTTTCTTTATTTGTCCAACTCTATATTGAGCTGCCAAACCCACCTGCCACTCAAAAAAGGTCAACAAAAGTAAAAGCAGATTATTATCTAATGGTCTGACTGGATAATACTCAGTCATTATCACCTTTTAATCCAAAGAAAATGTGATGATCTGGTAGCTGTCATTGCAGAGCAACTACAAATCCATTTCACTGACACATTTTATATGCAAAAAAAACAACCAGACGATGAGCTTTATCTTACAAAGGTCGCACTGCAAAATGTGCTGCTGAACTACACAGTTTACACGTAGTTTGTTGACGATTACGCAACAAGCCAACAAAACACAGATCCAGAGACATGATCAACTTGAGGTGTGTCTAACAACCACCACCAGGCATGGCACCTTGCTCCATCACCTGTGCAAACCTGAATGGACCCTGCATGTGTTAAAGCACGTATACTGAACGCACCATGAACATCTTGTTAAACTGCTGTCTAATCACAGATGTACTGATAGTGGCTATGCACTGGGCTTGTTGTTACAGGAAGGTTCACAGCATCCAGGAAAGGAATGAGATACTGTACAAAACAAATGTCATTCAGCTTTCCAAACAATGCCAAGTGGCCAAGGATGAAATTGAAGCAGAGCAATGCATAGGCTGCTGAACTACACAGCGATATTACACTTGTTTGTAGATGATTAAACAACAAGCCAACAAAACACAGATCCAGAGGCATGATCAACTTGTGTCTAACCACCACCAGGCATGGCACCTTGCTCCATCACCTGTGCAAACCTGAATGGACCCTGCATGTGTTAAAGCACCATGGACATCTTGTTAAACTGCTGTATTATCACAGATGTACTAATAGTGGCTCTGCACTGGGCTTGTTGTGACAGGAAGGTTCACAGCATCCAGGAAAGGAATGAGATACTGTAAAAAAAAAAATGTCATTCAGCTTTCCAAACAATGTCAAGTGGCCAAGGATGAGATTGAAGCAGAGCAATGCATAGGTTGCATATATATGAGAGGGTGTGTGTGTTTATACAGTCACAAAACATAGCCTGGAGCTGTCACAAGCTGGTGTTGAAGTTTTGCAACTCACCTGTGACATCTGGGGTCTGAAGTTGATCTCCTTCAGGTCCACTGATCCCGGCGAGAGGTTGTGCAACATCTGGCACAGCAGCACCCCGTCTCGCAAGGCCTGTGCCAAGTCGAAGACGACCGCCGAGGGCCACACGACCCGGTGGTTCGGGGGCAGGACCTTGCAGTCTATCAACCACCGGCCGCATTGTCTCCATTCCTCCATATCGACTCTCTCCTCCTCACAAAGTAACCGACTCCTCGAACTGCTTCACTGGCGCACACAAGCACGGTCGACTCCCTTATATACCTGCTTATACCTGATGTCTTAATCATTCACTTATCAGCAAGATAATCAGGCAATTTCGTACGTCACCACCGCACTATATCCCCATGATACCAGACGCATGTCAGCTCTCCTCCTGTCTCCACAACATGGAAATGAAGAAGACTCAAATAGAAATCCCAGTTGAGCGGACCTTGGCAGACAACAGAGGCGTGCTATGGGCATTTTCTCCTCTTCATTCTCAAAAAGTTTGCTTCTCATATCCAAATCCAAATGAAAAGGGGTGTTACAGTAGTACAGGCTAGTAAAACAGCTGGCTGGGTGCAGCGGTTTGTCATGTAGCGACTTCACTATAGTGGCTCACATTTCAGTGAAGCAGCAAACAGCACAATGTGGGGCAAAAAAAACAAATTGTCGAAGAGTTACTGACCGCATTTTGCATTTTCCTCGTGAAGTTAAACGTCTAGAACTTCTCGTAATTTCCACAGCAAACAAAAAAAGAGAGGAATACACACAGAGGCAGCTTCCACGGACCTTCTTTCAGAGTCTAAACAACGCTCTCCGGCAGCGGAAACATGTCCAGGGAGGAAAAAAAGAAACAAAGTAGCCTTTGGTGTTTACATTTATCCGGTTAGCTACTTTGTTTGGCGCCTTTCTTCTGCATGACGCCCAAAATAGCGTCGCGCGCGTGTGTATGTGTACAGCTCGGCTTGTCTGTGATTTCTGCTGCCTCCCTTCCGCTCATGTCCTCTCTCTCTCTCTCTCTCTCTCTCTCTCTCTCTGTGTCTCTCTCTCCGTGTCTCTCTCTCCTCGTTTCCCGTCCCGGAGATGTTTAGCTGCTGGTCCCAACTCCTCCAGAGACCTGAGAGACCCACGAGAGAAAGCGTCCAGGCTTCTCGCGCTTTCAACAAGCTGGCACGTGCTAATTATCTTAAGTAAACTTGAATAGCGTGCCCACACTTTTCGTTAAAGTGGCTCCATACTCCTCCAAGAATGAGAGTTTTCAGGGGATATTTTGGTAAGTGAGAGTGAGAGTATAGGGGATGTATGCGCCCTCCGACGGAAGAAGCGCGCACTGCAACGTGCTCCTGAAATGAAGGGGGTTAAAGGGACAGTTCAATCAAAACAACACACTCAAGTGGCATTGACTGTTAGCAGGTGCACTTTTATTGAAAGTAGATAATAGTTTTCAGTGAATATGCTCACTTTGAAGTGGATTACTGTGAGGATTCACCTGATAATATTAAAACAATGATTTGGGATTGTTATTAAAGGGGCAGTCCACCAATTTTATATTATATTATATTATATTATATTATATTATATTATATTATATTATATTATATTATACTAGATTCAACTTTATTGTCATTGCACATAGTACAAGTACAAGTACAACGAAATGCAGGATAAACAGGAAGGCAATACAGGCACCAAAATATAAAAAAAGTAGCAGCTAGGAAGAGAATATATTAAAAAGCCTTTATTGTAGTGGCTAAATCATTTAAAAAGCCAACATGTTTCGACCACTGTAGGTCTTCGTCAGGGCTTACAAACGAACATACAACGAAATGCAGTTTTGCATATAACCAGAGTGCAAACCAGTAAAGTGCTGATAAGACAATATATACAAATGAGGATATATTGGTGTATGTACATAGGCATATAGATATAGATTGCAGTTAAGGTGCAAAGGATCGTCATGTGTTATATTCTGATGAATAAGAGCTCAACTATAAGTTACATACTGATGAGATATCGTATAAACAAATTGGTAAGGAAAAGAAAGACTCAGGTTCAGTTAGATTGTGAAGTATTAATCTGTGAATATAAAAACACACCATACAAACCATTACATTTACCATGGTAAATGCTCTCCATACTCTGCTACTAAAAAATGTGATTGGCTTGTCATGACTTGTCCCATCACACCTGTTATTTTTGGTGATGTCATAAAGTCTGAGCCAACACTTTGGAGGTGGCATATTTCATACCATGTTTAATAAAATTAATGAAGGTTGGATTCCAATTAGGGTCGTGTCTGGAAGTCTCTGGATAAAATCATCTACACACAATCCCAGTTGAATACTGATTCACTTCCTGGTCGCCATCACTCAGCTTTTTGCTATTCCTGTTTGTTTTTCTAATTGTCTTCTGCCGTTTACTTTGGGTTTTATTTTGTCCCCTTCTTAAATTTTTCACTTCCCTTGTTCCGTTCCCAATCTCTCTCCTCTTCATTAGCTTTCCCAATGTCAGTCCTTGTTAGTAAAATAATCACAATTGGTCAATTAATCACTCGATTGTCACTAAAATCAATGTGCCACCTGTTTCTTGTTAAACCCTCTCTGTCATGTCTCATTACTTCCACAACTCAGTCATAATCGTCCCTTCCCACCTTCAGATTTCCACAGGGATGTGTAACACATTTGGCAAATTTATCTCCAGGCATATAAAATAGAGCGGCGCTGCAAAGTCTGATGTTACAAGCTTCTTTTGCATCTGAAAGGTTGTTGATTGAAAAGCTGGATTTATACATGGAGACCTTGTACAATTGGACACGTTGAAATCAATATGGATTAAGGAAGGATTCAACCACTTTTCAGCTCTTTACAGCTGAATATTGTGTCAGGGGCATCTTCTTCCTGACTGACTCCCACCCGAATATGTTACAACTCAATTGGATGTCAAGAGGGTCTGGAGATACAACACACACGATGTTTTAAAGGAACAGTGTGTAGTATTTAGAGGGATATATTGGCAGAAATTGATTATGATAGCTCCAGACAGGGGCTCGGGACCTGTCATCTAATTGCAAGTGTATACCAGAGACCATGCTAGCTGCAGTTTCGCACTGCCTATGACCCCGTACTAATGGAGTCCTCAAAGAGCTGAATTAAAATTCCCCACCTCCAAGGTAGGAAATTTTAATCACTGCTTCTTCCCTCTGCATTCATCCAAAGTATGAGGGTGCATATATTAACACATTCTCATCCCAACTCGTCAAATACGCCCCTTGGCGTCACTTTATTTTTCGGTATCAAAACCACTATAGTTACTTTAGGATTAGCCAACAAAACCACTGTAGTTAGGTTTAGGAAAGAACTACAAACTACTACGTTTGTACAGTGAAAATGACACTGAATGTTGTGAACATGGAACACGAACGAACAGCTGATTGTAACGTGACGCACAAGACACGACCAGCTGTCTCCTGGATGAAAGTCTTGTTTTTTTTGGACCTATCCACGTCCCCTCTCGCCTGCCCGGTGTGTCTTTTTGCTCTTTAAACTACGTCACTACACTCCCGCCGCACTTTCCCGGAGTGTTTACTGTTGGGTTTTCTGATGCACCTGTTTGCCACTAAGATACACAGAGTAGGGGCTTTGTCTATGAGCTACACCTTTTATTTTCTTTGGCTGCCAGCTTCACCTCACAAAGACATACAGACTGTTCACAGTTTTACTTCGGCATCAACTGTTTCCATGATGTGCTGCCGCCCATCATTTCTGACCTAGAGGTCCAAACCTGCAGTTCAACAATCAAAGCCAACAACTAACCGATGTCCTGTTTGACAGTGTTTCATTTCAGGGTCTTTCACACCCAGGCAGAAAAGTCGTTCCCATTGTTTGCAGAGTTTGCAGTGATATAGAACAACAAGTCTGGACCATGACCTATATCGAGAGTCCGAAAGCAAAATTCAAGTCTCAGTTATAACCATTCAAGATGCCTGAACTGTGGTCTGAGCATTTCAGTGTGGACCTAGTAAGACACCTTCCCATCTCCTGCAGTTTCACACATCTACTCACTGCGGTGGACAGGACAGCCAGAGAGCCTGAGGCAGTTTCGTTTACAGTGACTGTAGATGTGGTCAGTCTTTCAAGAGTGCTGGCAGTGTATTTCCCAATTCACCTCAGGCTTCTGGGCCCAAGGGTTGAATCGAAACAACCGGCAGACCAAAAGTCCTCATGGAATCACCCAGAGATCAGTTTCAGTGTCATCAGTTACTGTGCTGCTGGACATCAGGATAAACCCTCCAAAAAACCTACAATCCTTTTCTACTGAGCACGTATTCAGTTTATGGGCATTTGGAAGTTTCATCCCTTGTGGTCTCCCACATTTTAATCCCAGTTCTGGGTGGCATTCTTATACTTTCATTAGTCCCAACCTTCACGAAGCAAACAAATACGACACTGGCTGTGGAAGCTATGTTTTAATGCAATATTTCTTCAAGATTATACCAGGTCTGGACTCTTAATGGTTACCTAAAACCGTACCTAACTCATACAAAGCTCTGTAACCTTGGGGCATATAAAAATGAGGGAGCTGGGTGAATGGCTGCTGATAATGTCCTCTGCACAATGCATTCTGTCTTTGGTCTTTGAGTTTGGCCGATGGAGCAATGAGATCACTTAACATTTAAAGAGCCCCATCAGCCTAAAATGTGGCGTTTAAATCTTTAAGCAGGCTTTTTTTCTGGCAGGAACTGCGCTGCCATGCTCACACCAGCTCCAGAAAACCTAAGGAAACCATTGGTACCAATCATGCTAGCTTGTCAAGAAGGAGGCTAAATAACGCTCCAAAGTTAGACTAAATTTTGGCAAGGAAAAACTGGCCATTTTCAAAGAGGTCCCTTGACCTTTGACCTCGAGATATGCAAATGAAAATGGGTCTACGGGTACCCACGAGTCTCCCCTTTACAGACATGCCCACTTTATGCTTCCTACAGCCTTGAAATAAAGCTGCAGACTCTTGTGATGATGTCATTGCAGTGAGACCATTTTTCGAAACTTGACCTCACTGTATAAAATGACCTGTTGTGACCTCTAGGATAATCACAGCCTCATGAAACTTTACAACCACAAACTAGAGACCTATGACTTTCAGAAGATGCATGGCTTTCCTAGGTAGATCAAAAATAAGGGAAGTTTCTGAGCAGTTTCCAGAACAGAAGTGCTCGCCATCCAATCGCTCAAAAATGCAATTCTTGCAGAAATCTCCAAATGTCAAACGTTTTCGATACCAAATCACAGCATGGCTTTTTCTGTGGTGTTCCTCAAGGTCTTGGTGTCTTAATGTGGTACTTTGGAGGGATTATTGATAATTTTTATCAATTCTTGAGTGGTAAAAAATGGTTAAATTCAGAAACAAATCTGTGTAACAAATGGTATCAACCCAAAAAATTGCAGCAAAAACATATGAGACATAAGTGAGCATGGGAATGGCCATCATATACTTCCATCATAATATTCTAAGCCCTTATACACTTTTTGTTATAATTACTAAATCAATGAATTCATTCGTCTTTGGGGTGGTGAGGAAGAGTCAGCACAACAGTATGCACTTTACTGAAAACCAACAGATGATATTCAAACACAAGAAAGTTTAAGGTTAAGTAGCAGGCAGCCTAAATGTTTATAGACAGGGTTGGCCTAGCTGGTCCAGTAATACTGCTGAGTATAAGTTTATTGTCCGGGGGCAGCTCCCACAAGTGAATACAAATGTACTGTATGTGAATGTGATGCAGTGCAGTGCTGCAAAATAACATACTCAGCAATCTTCTTGGATAAGTAATGCTTTTAAAACAGATTAATAAGCTCCATATATTTTGTTACCGATTGAGCATATTAAAAAAAAAAGAGAGGCTCTCATTTTATCTTTTTTTTTTTAACTATCAGCTAATTTGCAATTAAGATCCTCGCTATATGTCACATTAGCATGAATCGTTTCCTGAACAGAAGTTCATGTACAGGTCATTCTGCATACCTTGATTCAAATTGACTAACAATTTTTTCTCTGAATGTTCTACAAGGTGGTGAAAAGAAAATGAAAACCAGAGGTCCATTAATCAAAGCAAACACAGTGTGGTGTGATGTGTCTGGAGAGTTGCATGTGTGTGGTCTTTTTAAGCATTGGCTTCACGCTTTGTGAGCGATGGATGGCCAGAAGTGGCAGAAATGACTAGTTGTCATTGAAGTTGAGGCATTGATCAATCACGCCCCAAGGTTGTCGGCCGGCGCTGAGTGGCGTGTTCCGCGTGGCATGATGGGGGTGTGGGTCGCAAAGAGCACGTCTCCCTGCGACATGCACAGTGCAAGGACACAACATCCTTTTACATTGTTTCATAAAAAGAGGAGCGTATCTGCTTTAAAGTGGCAGTAGGCAGAATGTTTTTGGCATCACTGGACAAAAATTCCATAATAACCTTTCAGTATATTGTAATTCAAGTGCTCTGAGATAAAACTAGCACCTCCTCATGGCTCTGTTTTCAGGCTTTAAAAAATCTAGCCCTTGACGGGAGACTTCAGCCAATCACAGGTCATTTCAGAAAGAGAGCGTTCCTATTGGCTGTTCATTCAACAAAGGCTGCTATCAATCACTCGCGAACACTGATCAAACAGTCAAACTAGGGAGGGCTGTTTAAATATGAATCAATGTTCTGTTACTGTAATGCCTATTTCTTGTAGTGTACTGTTTTGCTGTAAAATGAGAAAGTTTGCTCCGACTGGTGGGCGGTGCTTGGTATTTCCTTAACTGATCTCAACATGGCGACCGGGTCACAAACCTTCTCAGTTTGACCGTTTGATCAGAGTTCGCAAGTGATTGACAGCTGCTCAGAGACGGCAGACTCCAGATCAGCTTTGATTGGTTGTTTTCCTCCAGTCTGGGAAATCTTGCAGATGCCATTAGGAGCACCGGATTACCTGTCTCATGCACTACTGTCAGGATATAGTAACCATTTTATTAAATCATATTTGCTTCAATTCTACCCACTGCTGCTTTAAATTAATGTTCCTTCTTTAAAATAGTTTTCAGTTGTTTTCACTTAATGAAAATCACTTTAAGCTGCATTTCTCTCATGAGGGGATTGACAAACAGTAATGATAAAAAAGAAATGCATAGAATATGGGCTATATAACCCATTCCAGCTGGAGCACTTTCTTAAATACACAAGTGAAAACCATGAAAAGTAATGTTAATACAGCTTAGGATAGTGCATGATGGCCATCTCCTGGTTGATTACTGAACTGCAAGCACTGTTCCACTCATGTATTCTCTCTGTCAAAATGAGCCAGTGCTTTAGTACCACAGTCCTCCCATACACACTACATCTCCAGCGCTTCCAGCCCACGTTGAAAAGAGTTAAGCACCGAGATCCGACGGAGCGTAAAGCTGGCCGAGGCACCAGCTGTTTGAACTGGTCAGCTTTGGGCGTGTGCCAGTTTCTGCTGAGCAGTTGGCAGGCCAGATGAAAGTAGAGTAAATGTTCCAGGCGAGAGGGCTTTTTTCTTTCACGCTGGTGCAGACTGTTAACTAAAGGGCACAATGTTAAGGGCATTTTACACCTACTCTGTTAAAGGGGAACACCACCCAAATTAAGAATTCCGATATATTGTTTCCATGGCCTCGGAAGGGTTGTCGGGAGCTTGACCCATACAAGGGCTTAAAGGTCAGGATATCTCTGTACGCTAAGATTAGCACTAAATTGCTGAAGCAGTCTTTTGATTTCTCTCATATTCTCTCAGACATACCAAAACATGTAAATATGTAGTTTTATTTTTGTATGTATTTTTTATTGTTATTAATTATTTCGTATAAAACGTCACAAAATGGTGAAAAATATCCACCATTTTCCGGAGCCATGGGTATTTTTTCTTGATAAATAACTTAACGGTACAGTGTATAGCATTTAGGGGTATGTATTGGCAGCAATTGAATATAATATTAAAGGGGAACACCACCTAAATGAATAATCCCAATATATTGTTTCCATGGCCTAGGAAAGTTCAATGAATATTTGGGAACTTGAGCTACTCTCTCTCAAAGCCAGAAACCAGAGAAGTCTCAAACTTGTGATGTCATCGGGTATAAAGTCTGGAGCTGCTCCATAGACGATGAATGGGAGACTGATTTTGTGGAACCACAGAATGTTTGTTTTCTTTTATTCTACCCACATGAGCTTTATTCTATTTTAGTGCTCTCCGTTGTTTAACAGAAAATGTCCCCATATACTCAGAACATTCCCCTGGGTGCTCTCAGTGGCATCTGGCACATCTTTCCCAATTCATTGTCTATGAAGCATTTCCACACTTTATACCCTATGACATCACAAATTTTAGTTTTGGCACTTTAACTTGGGATTTCGGAGAGAGTTGTTCATGTTAAATTATATTTTTGTACTGTCTTGGACCATAGGAATGACATGTATGAACTTTGAAAATGGGCGTCATTCCCCTTTAAAAAAAACACAAGGCCAAATATGTGCTTTTACTTTTATTGACAAAAAATAAACAGAAGAGGCAGAGCAGATAGAAGAAATACTAGGATCTCATCCCACGGTAATGGTATATTAACAGCAACCAAATAGTTGGAAAAACAGTTGGAAACACAAACTTACATAAGGGGCCATTTCATTGCTTTTGTTTGTTTGTTCATGCTGTGGTTCATTTACCACAAATGACATCCCTGCTCTTTGGGCTGTTTCAGATATTTGAACATGACTTTCCAGACCCCAGTTGGTTGTTTCTATGTTCACACTGAATACAACATCTAATTGCTGAGACTTGAAACAAGTTGGGTAGCCAAAGTTACATTATGTTTGCAGGTTTGAAAGGTCTGCACTGCATTACCATGCAACAAAACAGCAGGAGACATAATAAATAACAGCAGACATGATGTTCACTTTGAAGGATCACTGAACTCCAGTCTCTGCAAGTTGACTTTCATACCACAATGTTAAGAAGCCAGAGTCGAGGGGAAAAACACAATTAAATCACTACATCGTGCTGAAAATATTCAGTAGAAGTAATTTATAGTAAATGGACTACAGCATGCAAAACACTGAGTGTGGCCCTTTACAAAAGGTCATTCAGCAGTTTATTATAAAACAGTGCATTTACTGCTCCGGATGGCACCCAAATTGATTTGTTTGCGAAGACACTAAAATTCAAAACAGAGGTCAAGACATAAATAAAACAAAACATTTTAAATGTAAAATAAAAAGGTTGAACTTGAATTGTCAAGTGCTGAACAGTAAAAAGAAAAAAAATAGATGCATGATCGCTATGGCTGCTTTTGAGAGCTGTCTAGAGCAACAACTGGAATATAACTGCATTCCTACGGTGTATTTGAAGAAGGCCTATACTGTAATTAACCAGATGGACCAAATGACTGACGGAGATAGGATATTGGTTGAAACTCAGATGTAATGAAAAGTGCCGCAGCCCCAGCAGCATGCCATCCAGGCTATGTTGTGAATTTATAGCGTCTGATAAGAAACACCAGTGACGGATATTGTGGTTTATAAGGAAAGAGTGAGGAAAGCCACACACTGAATACAAAAACGCTGTGTGGGAGGTTTAATTTTCCAAATATTTGAACATAACAGAAAAACACAAACATAAGCCGTTTTTGAAGAACTCTCGTTTGGTCGTAAAAGAAGAAATAAATACAAACATTACAGCTGTCACGAGTCGCTGTTTTCTGAACTGGAGTCGATGGAGGAGCTGGTGGCAGAATCTGAAGAGCTGCTGAAGCCGACGTGATGAGGCGCGGCTCGACCGCTTCTCTCTGGATGAAGGGAAGTAAAGGAAGCATCAATTAAATGCTGAACGGATGCTGATGGCATTTAAATGTTCTGGGTGTTTAGCACCTTCATATAAAATGATTCAAAGTAAGATGGGAGGAGGGCTTCTATACTTACTTTGAAATTTCTTGAACTTCTTATACAGACAAGACTTCACGTATTGCTCCAGCTCACGCAGAGTGGACGGCTTCAGTATCTCGAAGTCGATCTCGATCTCGTCCGCTTTGGTGTCGCGCATCGAGGGCTCCCGTCTCTGAATGATGTGCACCACGCGGCCCAGCTTCAAACCAGGTAGCCGGTTAATGTCGAGGCTCAGCTGGTGCTTCTCGTCATACGTCATCTGCAGAGTTTCGTCGTCTGAATCCCAGACTTTGCTTTCCTTCCACGACTGCCTGAAATTCCAGACAAAGCAGTTGAATATCTCTCTATGGAAGTGACATACTATGAAAAAAAGTTCTTCAGTTATGTAAAACGTCCTACCTGAAGCTGCCTTTATGTTGCCAGCTGTCCTCTTTCTTGTCCTTTTCTCTTTTCTTCTTTGGTTTAATCACAGGGACTTCAGAGTACGCAGAGAGTTGTTCATGAACGGCTTTAAGCTGGGTAAAGTGTCGACAAAAATAGTCTTTTTCACAACTAAGAAATCAAGCCAGAGAGCAATTGCTGTGTACATGAAGTGTTAATAAAGAAAAGGAAGTCTCATTGAGCGATTTACTGTATGCTAGGCCGCATGTGATCTTATCAATCAATAATATTCTCCTCAAACAATGAGAGGAGTCAGAGTCAAATCATCTGATCTGATATACTTCATGCATCTATTCATGCAGTATATTTGAGAGCCAGAAAAAAAAAGACAGCACAAATATTTTGTTGTGGTAGCAGTTCAAATCTACACCAAATCTTTCAAAACTTTAAATAATTAGACAAAAGGACAATGAATCCATCAGGAAACCAGGGATGTTGCAAAGTAATGAGTCACTTAAATAACAAGACTCAGAGTTAGAGATATGTGTGGAAACCCACCTGTCCAGCACCCACCTGTTCTTGCAACTCGCTAAGTCGGTCGGCACCCTCCTCCGCTAAGTCTGATTTGTCTAGGCTGGAGGAGTTGTTGGCGTCTGTCCCACTAAAACCTGCACTCTTAGCGGACGCGGCACTCACTGGTGAAGGCAGCTCCACCGGCTCGTCTGGGATCTTTGCGAACCTCTTCTCGAACACACCCTGAAGCATGCACGACGAAAGGAGAATTGAGTGAAATAATAAAAAAAAAAAAAACTGAGCCACTCAAACTATCTTAAATTAGTTAATTATTCAATTTAATGACTCAAAACACACCTGAAGTTTTATGGCCTTGGAGACAACCTCATGATGTGGAGGGTTGTATTTGTAGCAATTGGAAAAGATTAGCCGGACGTCTGCAGCGAAGCCTTGTGCGTCCTTGTACTGTGCTCCCTCCAGCTTTTTCTGGAAATAAAAAAAGTCATCAAAACAATGACCATCATGCAAATCAGATGAACCATAAAGGAAATGCATTCATACTCTAACAGTGCTGAGATCCATGGGGTATTTGATGATCTGGTGGTAATCGTGTAGCTGCAGAGCTTCAGCGTCGACAGGCTTGTAGAAAGGCCAGGCGTAGGCAAGGTATTTCTTTGACATCATTTCCTTCAGGAGCTCGCTGCAAAATTTGAGCTGCTCGGATTCTTCTTGTGGCAACTCCTTTTCTCTGAAGCATTTCTTCTTAGAGGGATGGATGGCTCGGCCCGTGCTTTCATATCTCCTCTTGCTTCCTGATGAATCAATCGAGCTGGTTACGGTTGCCGAGGAGAAATCAGTGTCGCCGTCTACCTTCCGCTTCAGCCCTTTCTTCTTCATTGGCACAAAAAAAACCCCCACCACAATAAGGTAAAATTCTTCTCATGATCTGTAATTTTAAAATAATATGAAGAGACATAAATGGCGACTCACTTTTGTGGTGGTGTGTGAAAGGTCTTTGGGCATCGGGGGTGAGCTGGAGGCTGTGTAGCTGAGGCTTGGCTCAGATGAGGGCGACACAGCTGAAGAAGCGATTGTCACTGCTCCATTCTGTGCACCTGCATACATGTAATAAACACAAATTAAAAGGAATAGAGAAAGAGAAAAAAGACACCAAAATATATATCTTAGACTAAGTATTTTTACCCCTCTGATTTCAGTAAAAAACAGCACACACACACGCCCGTTTTTCTTAGTGGCAGTGAATTTGTGCGCCCTCAAACATGTACGCATTAAATGATTCGAGACGCACCCGCAATTACCATGTTGATAGCCGTATACATTTCTAATGTGCATTATCATTTAGGTGGAATGAGGAGAGACACGCTTAAGAAGAAACCCAATTTCTGTGACTGCAAAATCAAACCTTACAAGAGGACCCACAGGGTAGGAAATAAGTATATGGTCTGGAGCTCTGAGCAGTGTCATTTCAAAACAGAAAGAAAAAAAAAAGAAGAGAGGCTGAGGGTCACTGATGCGGTTAATCTCAGCTGCTGGCTGAACTGTCAGAGACTTTAGGGTGGCACTGATGCTCATGCAGGCTGAATTATTTAGCTTTTACGCACACAATGACAGTCACAATGTTTTGCACACCTGTAAAATGCTATGGGCTAAATTAAGGAAACACATATATGTTAAGGGAGATCTTGGTGTAACTTATGGGTTTTATTAAATAGATTTTAGATGTTACCTGTTTATACTTGTAAATTCATTACCTGGATTGTTGCTTTTTCTGCCCCTCCCTTTGGCAGCGTGAGGAGAAACCTCCACTTCCCTCTGGTCCATCTGGGCAACTTTTTGCAAGAACACCTTTTCCACGGCGAGGGCCATCAGCACTATGTCATCTGTAGGCTAGAAGACAGTGGGGAGTCTGTGAGGATCTAGTTTCTGTGAGGATAACAGGCGTGGTGCTTTTTGCAATCACGAAGCTCCTTACCTTGTTATAGATGTAGCAGTTGGTGAACATGGTGTTGAAGTCTTGCATGCATTCACCTGCGCTCTGATAGTAGTTGTTCTCAAGTCGTTTCTTGATGGTTCCCAAGTCCATGGGAGACGTTATTATCGTATGATAATCCTGATTAAGAAAAACAGTCAATGTGTCAGATGAATATAGTCTTTCAGAAGGATCTGATGAAGAAAAGTTTATAAGTGCACAATTCCTGCATTTCAGTGGTTACTCACTTCCAGGATCATTCCAGTTTAATACAATTTGGATCTTATTTTCATAGTTTTTTTTGCCATAAATCATCCACCCTAACACTCTTAATTACTCTGGATATGCCATCGCTTTAATTGGAACTAATTAAGAGCTACAGTAGGGACTACTTAAGAAATAGTCCCTATTAAGTTAGCTAATCAAGTTAGTTAAATTCCATAATTACCTACTTAAAAGTATTAAGTAATGAATTAAATACTGACTAGCATGTAATCACGTACAAAAATGCAGTAATACAGATTCAAGGGTATTTTAGAAAATTCTTTGTTCATTCATTATGTAATATGTTTCATAAATATTTGATGAGATCGAGACCTAGCGTAATGCCAAGTTCCAGTACATGAAGATTAGGAGGAGACAAAAACCAATGGAGAAACAAAAAAAACAGTGGTAAAGAACACTTAAGAAGACAACATTAATGGCTGCAACGAAAGAATGACAAAACAGAAGAAATTTAAGGGTTTAGAAGCAGTTTTACTTCAGTGACAGAAAAGAGGAAAGGAGACCCTTTCCGACAAGGCAAAACAAAAACATACATGACATTTTAGATGGATGACAGACAGTTACAGTTACACAGTGGGAGTTCCTGTGTGAAAAGAAATGACCAAGTTCAGGCGTCCAAAGGCTATATGCCACTTAAATTTATTTGTAAAGAACAAAGGTTTTTTTGTACACGAGATCGTGAAAAAAACATTTTTGGTAACAAATATACAACTGCCTCTAACAAGGATATTTATGCAGCTAGTAAAATAGCATGTTACAAAGAGCAGATTTACAACTTTCCAAAGCCACTAATGGAAGCCGCAGATGTGGGTTTACTTCAGGAATTACTTCCTGATGTGTTTTTGATGTGCAAAATCAGGGCAGGTTGTAATAGCTACATTAAAAATGTCTAACCAGTACATAATAACATAAACTTGTCATTAAATTTCCTTAAAATAGTCAAGTCAGCACACTGACAGCTGTTGTATCCTGTTGGGCTTGCGTTTGCCATGTTATGATTTGAGCATATTTTTATGCTAAATGCAGTCCCTGTGCGGGTTTCTGGACAATATTTGTCATTGTTTTGTGTTGATGATTGATTTTCAGTAATACATATACATACATTTGCATAAAGCAAGCATATTTGCCCACTGCCATGTTGCGATAAATGCTGGATTTAAAGTATCTTTAAAATGTTGTGAAGAACATAGACAACATTTGCAAACTACTCACTGGTATTCCAAGAGCGACCGCATCAACAGGCTGGTGAAAAGGCCAGGCGAACTGGTGCCGCCACAGGGATTTCATCACTACATTCTGCATGTACTGCAGCTGGTTTGTCCTCCGGCCCGGCCTGCTCGGGTCGCTCACCTCGGGAGGCGGAGGATTCACAAACCGTGGAGGGTCTGGGTTCGTGTCTGCTGACATGACGATAGCAGCGACTGGTCTCCAACAGGTGAACACAACCTCTGCTGGTTTCTGTTATCTTCTGTGAATTCTTTCGTCTGTCAGCTCATCAACGGCTCTGAGGGAACGCCGGCTGACTTCATTCATAGTTTTCACACCAGAAAATGTGATCTGTTGACATAAAAACAAGAGTTATGCGAGCGCGGTAGGTCAGAGATCATTCCTATGGTTAAGAAATATACACAGAACAGGCAGCCTCTACTGACAATGTAGCCTAATGCAACTATGGTTGATCTATGTTCAAATTTGGATGCAGTGCAGGGGTGATGGGGATGGACTCTCAAAAAGAAAAGGTCACAGCAGAATACACAACCTCGCAAACACATCAAGTCTAAATTTTGACAAAAAAACCCCCAAAAAAACACAATAGACTCCATACCAAGGTAAACTGTCAAGTCTGAGTTCAACTTGGTATGCCTGATAAGACATTATTGAAGTTGAAAAAATATGTTTATGAACAGCTCATATGAATTAATCAGGTGTTTTTATTTACTTTTTGGACAAGCCAAGGAGCCTATATCAGTGATGACTGAAATGTTTGTTCCATTTGTTTATTGTTATTTTAATGACAAAAAAATTGTGTTAAACTATGGCTTTCTTTTCTTCTTTGGTTTAATCACAGGGACTTCAAAGTACGCAGAGAGTTGTTCATGAACGGCTTTAAGCTGGGTGAAGTGTCGACAAAAATGGTCTTTTTCACAGCTAAGAAATCAAGCCAAAGAGTAGCTGCTGTGTGCTAGCAAGATAGAGGGGATGCAACATGAAGTGTTAATAAAGACAAGGAAGTCTCATTGAGCGATTTACTGTATGCTAGGCCGCATGTGATCTTATCAATCAATAATATACTCCTCAAATAATGAGGAGTCAGAGAAGAAGAAAAAAAATCATCTGATCTGATATAATTCATGCATCCATTTCTCCCTGCAGTATATTTGAGAGGGAGAAAAAAAAGGACAGCAGAAATATTTTGTTGTGGTAGCAGTACACATCTACACCAAATCTTTCAAAACTTTAAATAATTAAACAAAAAGGCCAACTAATCCATCAGGAAAACAAGCAAAATCTTAGTATAGAATGAGATTTTGGGGGTGTTTTATTGTCACTTTGTATGTTTTTTTTTACTTATGTACATATATATTTTGCACAATTTAAGACTATACAGCATAACAAATAAATAAATGAATAATATACAGTGCAGGAAGAGGCAAACTGGGCTTATTTGAAGCCTCCACATAGAGACAAGATTAATATTAAGAAATAATATGACTACATAATAGTGTTAAACTGTGGCTTTCCCTATCTTAGTATAAAATGTGATTTTGGGGGTGTTTTAGTGTCACTTTGTGGGGGGGGGGGGGGGGGGGGGGGGGGGGGGGGGGGGGGGGGGGGGGGGGGGGGGGGGGGGGGGGGGGGGGGGGGGGGGGGGGGGGGGGGGGGGGGGGGGGGGGGGGGGGGGGGGGGGGGGGGGGGGGGGGGGGGGGGGGGGGGGGGGGGGG
>CAKAOI010007659.1:2002-45542 GCA_916701655.1 Sebastiscus albofasciatus | reverse complement strand
AGGACTCATCAGCACTCACTGTATTCTGACAATTTCCTGTTAACTGATTTATTTTTATCCAGATTTATTTATTTATGCATAAAAAGGGCCATTTTACTTTTGTTTTCCTCATAACAAGTAGGTAATTCCGACACATAGTTCAATGATAAAAACACAACATGAAAATGTCAGTTCAGCCAGGGCTCCATGAGAGCCAATCACAGCTCCACAAGAAAACAGAAATGCTTTCAACAGCCCACAGAGGGGAGAGAGCATCGGAGCCACTCAAAAGCCTGGAAACGAAAAGAAAAAGAAAATCTGACTGAACTGCGAGGCAAAAACAAACAAGTATTTGTTTCTATTCTTTACATGTTGACTACAAGTACAGAAGCAGCAGCAACATGTTTCATCTGATGCCTGAAGAAAATCAAAAAGACTGAAATATCCTGCTGCTGCTGTCTGCACACTCATTTATTTGTGTGCAACTGAAACACACTTAACCCTTTGTTTGCTCTTTTCAAATGTGGCTTTTTTAATTAAGGAATGATGACTGTTGCTGTTATTTTTTTCTGATTGACCCTGGATCAGTGATCTCAATGGTGAAGAAAGTCCTGTTACAATTCAGCATGTCCTGACATTCTCTTTTGTAATTTGGGTTTGTTAACAGTTTGAGCAATAGCCAACACATTCTCGTCCCAACTCTTCACATACCGCCATGAGAACCGGCTGCAATAGCAGGTGGTTGCCAGTTTTGCCAACAGGAGTAAGATGTTGAGCCTGCACTGGAGGTCTCTGTAATACCAGGACAAGGGAGAGAACCCATCAGAGCCAAGGTTAGGGTAATGGTAGATAACCCCATCCCATCGTGTTTCTCTCTGTGCTCTTTACTCTGGGTGCCCATGTGACTACAAATCTGTCTGAAGCTATTAGATATCTCTTGACAGAATCTCCTTTCAAAATGAGGACGGTATCCCCGCTGTGTGCTTTTAGTTGTTTAAAGGATGGGACCAGCATATCTTGACAGTAAAACACTTTGTGCACCCACAGGGATTCAACCGAAACATAGATTCACTGTGCTCTGATAAACAAGGTTCACAGGAAAACCTTAGAAGGCCTAAAGCCGCAAACAAAACTACATTTGACAGGCAAAAGTGGAAGGTTTGAGACGTAGATCAAGTATACCAAATAAACCCCAAAATAAGACCTACCCAGATGTATTGTCTGCACCTACTGTTCCACCTCAGTACTGGGTCAGGTCTGTTTTAAGTTGCCGTGTGTCTTGTGTAGGGCTGGGTATCGGTACTCTACACCAACTGATATAAACTAGTACCAAGTAGTATCAAAAACTTCTCCAGTCAAACAATACCTGCAATCGATCCTCTTTGTGCCCAGATCTAGAAAGAAATTACTATTTGTATGGTTTTGCTCGCAGCCAATCACCGCAAGCGTTCTTTGATTTAATACGATGTATGATTGGCCAACTACCGCAGCTGCTAGAACCCATGCACTGCCTGCACACGACTCTGAACACAGAGATGTCTGAGCCAGCGGCTTGCAGCTAACGGTGCTAAACAGCTTCCATTCACATGATGGGAATTGAATGTACTGAAGTATTCTATTGGTATCACTTTAAGGGTACTGGTATCGGTACTGGTATCATCATTTTTTTTAAACGATATCCAGCTCTAGTCTTGGTCTGTTTAACATCTGATTGGATTCAACAGTACTCAAGAAACGAAGAAGACTGACTAAAGAAGCAGCATGTGTTGCTGATATCAGACAATGAAAAAGCAAGAAATTACCAACTTGAATTTGTCCTTCGTGATGAATTGATGAATGTGTTGCATCTGCCTTTGTTTGTGTTTGATGCATATTTTAAAATTTGTGGCAAGATCAATTTGAATATGTTCTCTCTGTTTGCTTGTGCCATTTCAAGTTGGCAATGTGCTGTGAAATGATAAAGATCAGGCAACAACTTTGGTTAATGCTATTTTCCACCTGCTTTCCTTTCATGATGAGAAAACATGGTTATTGCGCTTGTTTTTCCTTTTTTACAGCAACCTTGTATTTGCAAGATATCACACTCATCCATCACATTTGAGTGAATAAGGTTAAGGATATCACACAACCTCACATGGACCAAGATTGTCAAATTTTGGTACAGTATGCCAAGTCAAGCTGCTTATCAAATGTCACCCCAAACTGCTTTTTTTTTTCAACCCAGCAACAGATGAATAGAAAAGACACACTTTACAGAGACTGTTTAGGTTGCACCCTCTTGCTCGCCGCCCTGCACCAGATGAGAGTCCCCACTGACAGAGATTACAGAAACCAGATGAAGAAAAGCTTCAAGCTGTCTCCAGGCTTTGCACAGAAAGACAACAAGGGACATCATGCTGCATGCCACCTTGTTGTTTCTTTTGTGCTGTAAACGCTCGGTGCTGCGAGAACAGATGAAGAATGTGCGCTTGTTAAAACTCTGCAATGAACCTCCGTAGCTGGCTGTTTAGATTTGTTTTAATTATATTTCAGCTGGGGGCTGAGTTCAGAGAGAAATTCCTCCAGGGTTACTTCCTGTCAGCGTTAATACCCGTTAGAGACGTTGTTCACTGATGTTCACTTCCAGCAAGTTTTTCAGGATATTCTTTCACACAGTAGTAGTATGCAATTGTGTGGAATGTAAATAAATAAATGCCATTTTATTCGATTTATTTGTTGTTGCTAGTGAGCACAATAAAGGTATCCTAACTGCTTGTTAGTAGTGCAAATTAACTATAATCTTTAATTACAACTACGTTAAATGTAAGATAGCACAACGGTTTTGTTTAATTCACAAGATTAAGAACGTGTTAACTGTGACTGAAAAGTGAGGCTGAGGGGTCTGACAAAGCGTCAGTATGTGACGAGTTGGGATGAGAACGTGTTGCAACCGTACAGGGTTTGAATTTTTACATAACTCATCCGTTTAAATTATATTATGACTTAAAGTTAAACATAATTGAGGGCGTGGCCGCTTTGATTGACAGGTGGATGCCATACCAGGTCGCTAGCTGCTAGCCGTCTGCTCTGCTTTGTCACCCGGCCGCCTCAGCTCCACCGACGACCCACCTCTTTACCCATTTTTAGATTAGCAGGGAGTTGGCTGGCAGGCTGTGTCGTGACTGCCAAGATGGTGACGGCCGGAGCTACCCACTTTGAGCTTCCAAACGGCTCTTCAGAAACCTATGGGTGATGTCACGGAGATTGCGTCCATATTTTATACAGTCTATGGTCTAGACCAAATCAACCAAAGTGACCTTTATATAAATAAAAGACCTGTCAACTGGTATCTCCAATTGTGCATTTAATGCTCTCCTATTTAATCAGCAATCGTCATAGCTGCATGACAGATTTTAGTGAGGATTATAAAAGAAATACACACTGAACAACTTCTGAAACCAATTTATGTGGGGTGAGGTTTGGAAAAGATGCACTGGAAACTTGCAGGAGAGGAAAGACAGTAAATCAGAATGTTTAATAGCATTCTTGTGGGTGGCTCTCTCTCTCTCTCTCTCTCACTCCTTTTTTTTTTTTTTTACTAATAATTCCAGAGCCTTTTTGTAAAGCCCTTAATGTCAAATAAAAATATATTGTAAAATTGAATGAGGCATTTAATAGAGTCTGGAGCTGCAGGAGCACGCCGGCCCAACATGATTTCTGGGGTGAATTCTAATAAGAAATAGATCCTCCGAATGCTTGCTGAGTGGGAGAGGGAGGGAGACAGTGAGGAAGAGAAAGTGACTTCAATAAGAATGTGAGTTCACTGACAGCATTAGCTGTGCTGAGCCTGTTGTGCTCCAGCCCCCTGCATGTGAATACTGCATTTGCACATTTTCAGCATCCTCTGTGCTTTGCTGGGGAATTCTATGGGAATCCTGCATATTTGACTTTGTTTAAATTTTTAACCATACATAAGAAAACATCATGCAGAAGGAGGCTAGTGTGGGAGGGGTGAGGGAGTCCCTTGACTGGAGTCTTCATATCCTCACTTAGAGAGCATGCATTCGAGGATTATTTACTGACTTGCTTGAGCAGTCACTCGATACTTATGGATATTCCTCACTCACTTTCTGATTCAATATCAACTTGGCAAAACTCTGCACTGCCACTGCCGCTCATGTTTATCAGATCAATGGCACGCCCAGCCAAAATTGATTGGGATAAGAATCGAAAGGAAGACTCTATGCTCAAAATTCAATCAGAATCAAGAGCTACTTCAGCAGAGTCTCACTTAGGATTGATCGGCCGATATGAGGTGTGGACGGCAACACTGACGAGCAGGTACACCTCGGGCCTAAAGGGAGGGAATATACATCGATACTGTATTCGGGAAAACATAATATGATTCATCAGTCGCGTTTAAAAATTCTTGGGGCCATTTTCGTTATAGCTCTGCTGTAAGTAAGAGGAACTCCCGAGGAGCCCGGCCAGACTTTTGAAGGGTAGCACTTAAATCATCCCTTTCGAAATAAAACGTCCTTCCTGTTTTGTCTTTCCGCTCTTATGTTGCAGGCAGACTATTATCTATGACATATGTACAGTGGCTGCAGCCGGAGAGTGCACAGTGCCCTTCAGTTGAGTTATAGTTGCCATCTAAATGTATAATAGGTGACTTAAAGTGATGATTAGGCCTTGTTCCAGATTCTTTTCGTAACTCGGTGTACTCACATGTCATTTTGCGGCGGCTAACAGCGGCCTACGGCAGGCCCTCGCAGCCACCCCGGATTACTGTAAATTGCTGTGAAGATAAAGCTGTTGCCTGGGAGCCAGACAGGACAGTAATTCTCCACTCCACTCCTATTATGGGCTTTTCATTTCTTCCATTTACTTCATACCGACTGAATGGGACTAAACTCTTCATCATCCTTCCACTGTTGCCATCTGCCTGCATACCTGCCCCGCCGGAGAATGGATGCCATCCGAGAAATACCAAAGCTCAGTCAAGCTTTAAGGAAAAATAACAAAGCTGATTGAAACTTTATTGTGTCTATTGTCTTCACCTACTGGAGCAAACAAAAGCTCTCTGCCGCCGTAAATGACCTCCCTGCACAAACCAAATTGGAGCGTCGCACCAAAATGTGAAACTAATCCTGAATTCATGAGATTAAAAGAAGTTGTGCTCGGTGGCGTTAGAAGGAGAAATAATAATCTGGCAGACACACTCCATTTCATTTCCTGGATGCTGACATGCAAATGAGGCTCATTTGTATAATCTTTCCAAATGAAAAGCAGATAATCAAATACCATCAGAAGCCATTAATATTCAATTAGGTGTCGCTTATGCAAAGTCATGCAGCCGAAGGAATTTCAAAGGGATGGCGAGTGGACCTCTCTGGGAAGAGAAGACAAATTGGCATACACAACATTTCCGAGCTCCTTGTGTCGCGTCAAGTGACTGGGCGCCATGCTTTTACTGTCTATCACTGCATTAGTAATGCTCCTTCAAGTCTCCTTTAGTGAATTGATGTTGCTCTACCAACAGTGCATAGTGTGGACCAATGCCACGTACTGTACCGCAGCATTTATAGTCAATGGGCCTTCATACAAATACACACAGCTCACCAAGCATGACTTCATGATTAAGCTCTCTTTAAAAGCTGTTTCAATTTCAGTTCTGTGGTTGAGGAGTTCCACATATTGATCCCCGAACAGAAAAAGATGTTCTCCACAGACACTCAGCATTTTAGGAGGTTATATAAGCATTTATGGATGAGTTTAATATTAGGAAATTTAATCAAATGTTCGCCGAATACGTTTAGCTTTTTGGTGGAATCTTATTTCCTTCCTATATCCAAAGTTTTAATTGCACCATTATATATTATATCTAGAGGCTTGACTACTGTAGGAGCTGCTTTTGACTAAAAAGTTACATGGTAACTTTAATGTGAAAATATTGTAAAATGCTAAAACTATTTTCAGCATAGAACAGTCTCTAATGAGTCTAAATGTATGTATATTTGCTCACAGATTGAGTCTAACATAAGACCAAGATATTTTACTTCTGAAAGCTGTTTAATACATTGTCCATTAAAGTTGGGGTAGGCAACTTTGGAGAAACCAGCAAAAGTGAGCTAGATTTTCAAAGTATACAACCGAAAACAAATCCTAGCCCCCTCGATTCAGGCTTCCCTCCAAAGCCACTCCCTCAAAACACATGAACACGCACCGCCTGACTACTGCTGGGGAGAGGGGGTCTTAAAGAGACAGGCGCTAAAATGGAACGTTTCAGACAGAGGGGGAATACAGGTATATTCAGACAGACGGGATGAGAAAACTAATGTACATTACTGAACATTAAAGCATGTAAACATGTTCTAGTAGAAATACAAAATACAAATATGAACCTGATAATGAGCATGATTTTTCCCCTTTAAAGGAACAGTGTGTAGGATCTGGCGGTGAGGTTGCAGATAACAACTTCTCCCGTGTGCCAAGCCTGTAGGATTGCTATGGTGGCTGACGCAAAAACGCGTTTGGCCCTCTCTAGAGCCAGTTGTTGTAAGAGTAGAGTGCTTGGAGTGTGTGTGTGTACGTGGGAAGTGAGTGGTGAAGCGAGAGAGAGAGAGAGCGGCAGTGGGAGCGAGTAACATTATCCCAAGCTCAAGCAGGAAAAGTTAACAGAGTTTGGTTGGTCTGTTCTGGGCTACTGTAGAAACATGGCGAACTCTGTGGAGAGGACCTGTTCCTATTATACACTAAAGAAAACATACTTATTAATATTATATTCCATTTCAGCCAATAGATCCCCCTAAATGTTACACACTGGTCCTTTAAGTAATTTATATGAGAAGAGAAGTCTGTCCTCAGTTCACTAAGAAATATTTCTCCTTTTTAATAACACACTGTTGTTAGAAAGGTAGGATTTGAAACATTGTGTAATTTTATCAGATAAGTTAAATTTGGAGAGTTTAGACATGAGAACATCATCAGTGCATCAAATACCATTTTAAGATCCAGAAAAAAAGCTCCCACCATTTATTCAAATTTGCGATAATTGAGATGGAAGCCTGTGCCCGTGATTATCTTCCCCACCACATGCCAGTTTTTGCACTTTGTCTCATATCCCTGCAATTTTACATAACGATCTTTGGGTTAAAACAGAGCCGACCCGGCCCAGATGTGGCGCTGACTTGACCCGTGCAGTCGGCCTCATCGCGGTTCCTCTTCTGAATACTAATGTACACCTGCTAATGGTTGCGCAGGCTAAATAGATGTCTTGTATCCATTCAGAGTCAGATCCTGTGGTCTCTCGTATCTGCTCTCTTTAACCCACAATTTCCCTTCAGACATCATATTAGAAAGCTGGGACGGTTTCACTTCAATCATGCATCTACTTTCTATGTGCTGAGCACTGCGCTCCGAGCCAGAGATTGAGGCAAACATTTTGGATGAGTAGCAACACTCCTCGTGTGCTATGTTACCAATTTCGAACACGTATACATAACTGTGGGAATTAGTTCCAAGTCTCTCTCCCACATTCACTCTATTTCTTCCTCTTGTCTCTTTTTCAAGTTAGAAATCCTCTTAAGAGAGAGGTTTTCCAAAATAACATTATCTTCAAACAAACATTTCACTTTTAATCATTGCATTTTTTCTCCCTTATACAATTCACCGTGGTATTGCAGGCCCTTTTGAAGCTGTTCTTTTTCTGAGTGTCCGCTGGGATTTGCTCCCCTGTGGCCTCTCTGCTTACACCAAAGCCTCTCTTTTCAAACCCAGCTTTGTGTAAAGAAGGAAAATGGGAGGGTGGGGGGAGAAACCTCATAGGGAAATAGGTGGTGAACTGATGAACAATTCACTGGTGCATACCTGACAGGAATAGCGATTTTTATCACCTTGTCTGTTCTCAGTAACACAGAAATAGGATTTCTCACTGGACATGCATATGTCAGTCAAGAAGTTGGGCAGGTAATACTAACACAACAATGCACACACTTAACCACACACTCGGTTCATTACACACATCCATGCATGCTGTGATGACCCAATAAGGAAGGACAAAGGGAAAAAAGCCTTTCAATCTGCCTGTGGTAATGTATTGTTATTTCAAAAACCCTCAAGAGTCTTTTGGGAATAATTACATTTTTTTATTTTTTATTTTTACAAACAATTATTTCAATTGCTTATCTCTCTCGGGCCATTTCTCATATTTAGAGAGGTCTTTTCTTGGTCAGTCCGAGGCCTCATCCCTATTGAGACAGGAATATGCAATGAACCCTACTGGGAGAAATGTGTTACTTTGTAATGCTTTTCAGTGTCAAATCATAATGTGTTGCTCTTTAAAATTCTATTCATCCGTTTCTGGTCACTTATCTCGGTTATGATCTGGAGTATCCTTGTTATGTTGTTTTCTCATGTAAACAATACATCCTGGTCTCTGAAAAAGCTATAGCTGGACTGCTCCTACTTTGGCTTGTAAATACCTTCTCCAGGTTTCTGATCACCGTCTGCTATGTGTGCAAATGCCTCCCCTGACTCGAGTAAAGCAGTAGTCAGTTAAACAAAAAATATGAATTCGCTAAGAATTTTAATGAGGAACTGGGCTGGATGGGTTGAGCAAGTATAAGTAGGCTTGACAGGTAAATTAGAGGTGTGGTTGAGGTGTGGCCCAGCTTCCGAACCTAAGTTAACCAATTAACTTCGTATCTGACTCCAGTAATGTAGCACATGAACTATCATTGCTCTTACCTTCTTTTACTGGTGATCAGATGAAGAACAAGCAAAACCAATAGAGTGGTGAATGCAGTGGAGGAGATATAGAAAACAAACTGGGTTTATCTTAATAACCAAGGTAATACATAACATGACACCAGGGGGTTGAGATGTTGTGGAGTTTAAGACAAACCTGCACTGACACAGAGGAACCAGAATCATGTTACAATCATGTGCACAGTGAGCTGAATAACCAGGTTTTTCCTTTTTTTCCCCACATCTCATATCCTTCAGCAGCAATGCACTGTTGAAAGGGAACTCAAGTTACAGCAGTACTAATTGATTTCTTTTGGCAATTTGGGGCCAGCAGAACAAAACGCAACCTTGATATTTATCTCCTTATGAAGTTATTAGGAGTCATGTTTGTGTCAACCTGAAGAATGTAAGTCCAATATTCACTCCTTTTAGTTTTGCTTTTGTCTCCACCAACTCCTTAGAAAAATATCTGGCTCTTTAGCTGCGAAATGCTACACTTTGTTCACTGGTTAGTAGCTAACTATTTGTCGGTCCGCTGTTTGGTGCTCAGCAGGTCGTGTACAGTGGGTTTATCTGATCTTTTCTGATAAAAAACAAGGTTGATGAGAGCAGTAAGACTGAAGAAGTAAAGTTGTGGGCAGTGAAATCAAAACAAAGACCTGAAAGAGGCTAAAATTCTCTATAGAGCTGAGGAGGAACTTGAGACATGGATGAGGATTCTCGGTGGGTTTGTCATTTCGAGCAACATCTTTCATACAAAGTCATTTGACTCATTGTCAATAGGAATTTTGACACTCAAAAGTTTGTCTATGTTCTGTGTAAACGTCGTATCCCGATTATGATTTAAACCAGTATCCAGGATCACAAAAATGTTGTGCAGACAACATGCAGTTAGTTGAAAATATATCTATTTACAGTTGCTGTTATTTTGTTTTGTAGATTTGTAAAGTAAGTAGTTAAATTAGAAGCTGAAGTAGCAAATTATTTAATTTTCTAAAACCTCCCAGTAACCATGCACATTTACATAAGCTTTAGTTAGAAGTAAATGGAAGTCTTTTCTTTGATATTTAGAAGAAAAAGCTTGTTGTGACAATATCAGCTATTAGGCAGTCCTACTTTCTGTGGCTTTATTTTGACCACAGAAGATAATGACTGTTATTACTGTTCTTCAAGGGAAGAAATGAGGCCAGGATTGAATGTTCCATCAACATGCTAGTGTAATTTATGAATAAATGTTATATAAGAGTGCGCAGACAGGCAGGAAAAGGCTTCAGAGTAGGGGAAACCGCAATCTGGATATGATTTGACAGTCATGTCAAAGTCTAACGCATGACTGATGTATTGATGGAAGGAAAGAGGAATGAAGAGTGCTGTACAGCATTTATGCAATTCGTAATCTCTATTATTCACAAATGGGCAGTTGGTCTATATTTGTTTACTCTCTGGCTTTAAACTGGAGAGAGATGCAAAGCCAATTGAACAGAACCGTCCCCACACCATCACAATAAAACAAACTTTTGCCTCTTGAAACATATCACTGTAATTAAGCATACAGCATGGTCACACACAATCTTCAATCCGGTCTCAGAGGAAGGCATATAAATAGAATATTCTCACATTTTGCGTGTCATGAGTACACATTTTAGCCTTTCCGCGTGTCATTTGTACACCACGCAATGTTCCGCCGTTGGGTTTAAAATAAGTACGTAAACTAAGTAAAATACGCATGGAAACAACATAACACGACTACAGAAAACATGTCACCAAGGTCACTAAAAACCACATGACGATCAACACGTGACGAATGTAACTTACAAAACAAAAGGCCGGTCAACAACGGTCTCGATCACCGGTCTCCTAGTTAAAAGTCCTGACTTTGTAGTACAGACTACATAGCATACAAATGACATGCGGAAATTAGAATCAGAAATAGTTTATTCATCACCGGGGGGAAATTGGGGCGTTACAGTTGCTCTTATAAACATAAAGAAATGTAAGAAAACTGAAATAATGGTGCAATGTATGTAGATTAGTATAAGTAAATAATACAAATACAAAATGAGAATAAAAGAAATATGAAATATGTACAAATATTTGCATTAAGACACGCAAAATATAGCCACAGTACAAATAAGTAAATACACATTACAGAGAAGTGAGATCTATTAAGTGTGTTAAATATAAATGCCTGATATATATTCCTGACATTCTAGCCTTTACTTTGTTAAATGCAAAGGCAAATCAAGAAAAGCATATTTACTGCACACTAAATGCCTAGCACATTATTGTGCCATTCATACGCCTTTTCGTGCGAACGGGTTGCAATCGTTTGATGTGATGAATGACGATGAACTGAGCACATGACCATGTGGGCCAGACCCAACCTGGACCAATTCTTGACATTCCTTGTTAAATGCAAAGGTAAGTTTTGACTGAACAGTGTTAAAGTAATAGTTTGACAATTTTGGAAATATAATTATTCGCTTTCTTGCATAGAGTTAGATGAGAAGATAGACAGCACTCTAATCTGTACACTATATAAATGTAAAGCCAGCAGCCGATTAGCTTAGCTTAGCATAACATTAAGACTGGAAACGGGGAGTATGAGAGAGTTATATGGTAAGAAATATGTGGGCACATTACCCCCTATAAAACATACATTTTTGTATGAATTAAAACAGTCATATCTTAATTAGTAATCTTTAGAGCTCATAGGCAGAATTTTTGTTGATGTCGGATAGAGCAAGACAAGCTGTTTACTCCTGTTTCCAGTCTGTGCCACATTTTTTAAAGTCATGCATGTGGGCCGTTATTAAAGACTGCGGAATGAACACATGAAGACACAACACACAAACCATAGGCTATGTAAAGACACAAATCGATGGAAATCGATGAGCCATTGGACGAGGCATTTACTGAACAATCACGAACAACCCTGCACAAGAGAGCAGCATAGCAAATCCTCAGTGAAAAGCATTACCTGATAACATCTGATTAAGAAAAACACCCCCAAACACTTGATATTGTTGTATGTCCAGGCTCATTTCCACATTTTCCTGTTAGACAATAAAGCATTAATGTGAGCGCAAAAGAGCCAGTAGAGGCTCTCTGCAGGCTAAAGCTGTATCCAGGAGGGCGCATAAAACAGTGACCTACCACAGTGTCTGAAGTTATGATTTATGGATCGGCCGATACTATTCTTTGTTCTATTCAAAGCGCTGACAGCTGATAAGGCCCGGCACAATGGCCAGATTAGAGGCACGATTGGACACATCCCCGAGACGTGTAGTGTTTAAAATCTCCTCACTGCCTGTAATTCTGCTCCTCTCTACCCCAACCCCGTAACAACAGACCCTTGATAATGTTATTGCTCATGGTTCATGACCAGGGAAGATAAGAGAAATAGGTTTCTTTAAGCCCTGCACAGGCTTAACCTATGACTCTACTTATAGCAAGCCCCAAAGACCCAGACAACCCTGTTAGCTTTAGTTTTGTACAATACCTCAATACAGTACGTGACAGAATTTAATACCTCCACTATACTGTATGTTTTTGTGTGCAGGAATGAAAACATTTACTACTTATGCAAATATATATCCACAGTTTGAAAGGCTCCACTCAAAACGCAATCCATGCGAGCCATTCAGCGACATCACCCACATTACTAAACCTCACATGTAATGTGCTACTTTGAACATTTTTGGTTAATGGTTAATTTATTAAGGTTAAACACCCCAGATGATTAGGGTAAACAAAATAAAATAATAATAGATACTGCCATGAAACATTTCCCAGTTAATTACTTACATCAAGATAATTGTTTTTTGAGTTACAAGTTTTCTGAAATAATATGTTTAAATGAGGCATTATCTTATGAAAAATGTGCTAATTTGCATACATTTCCAGAACAGAAATCTGAACATTGGTTAAAGTCAGGTTCACAATTCTTGTTTCATTTTGTTGACATAATAGAATGAAAAGGTTCTTTTTTTTTTGGGATATATTTCTATATCACTTCAAAAATCAGAAAATAATGTAAACAGACATAAAAGAATAATCAATTATTGCCATTTTTTTAGGAATAAAGTGTTCTATAAATCAGGCTATGAATGATATATGAACAAACCCTCTGTAAAACATTCAGAATATAGATAGACAATTGATAATTGCATGAAAAATGATATTTTTGCCTGGGGTGTCTCCCTTTAATTTCTTTTGAAAGTATTCTTTTGAAAGTATTTTTTTCTATGTATATTTAGGTTTCTTGACTTTTGCAGTACTTTCTTTTATTTTTATTTCTATTTTCTCACTATGTGCATTGTTATGCACCAAAACACCAATGCAAATTCCTTGTATGTAACCTAATTCTGATTCTAAATAATATTACTTAATTAAATAATATTAAATGCAATTGTAACCACAAAGAATGCTGAGATTACAGTTATATCACATTCTTACAATAAAAGTTGGTCGTAATCTAAAAGACAGGCGATATGATGCTAATAATAGCATCAAAACAAAGATAATTCTACTTGCGGCTGTAGCTGAAATTACAGATGGCATATCTTCACAAACTAAAAAGTTGGGATTCAGAACACCATTACAAGTTAACATTCACCAATGCACAGTATCTGACATAACTCTCCCACAGGTGAAATAGAGCTTGGATATAAAGAGAACAGTGGGATGGGGGATCTGACAACAGGTATACCATTGGGGTTATAAAATGGGCACCTCCCATCACAGATGTTTAATTGAATTCAGCCCTCAGCACCTCCAGCAGGATCAACCATAAATTCTGGTATCCCCGAAACACCCTCCCCTATACCTGCTCGCAGTTCTAATTAAACCCACACACACCATCTCTATTCTTACATTCTGCGCAGCCGCTGCACCTATATTTAGACTAATACTCAGCCCACACCATTCATTCCATTGCTTTATAAATCATTCCTTAGTTTCCTTTCCATTGTTAACAGTACCTACCAAGTAAGTCGACCCTTATAGTTTGAGCACATTTTTCTCAACAGTTATAGGAACCATAAAAGGCATTGTGGCCAATGATATCAGGCCAACCTGTACAGTTGTCATATTGCTGTAAACCTAGCAGATTTAACCCATTGCCCCTATAACCATATTTTACTGAATTTGGATTTTTCTAATTTATTTTTCAAGGCAAGTACAAAAAGCGCAGGTGTTTTCTTTTGCATGTGTATTTACATCTGCATCATGAAAATTAACACATTTATGCCTGGGACCTCTTACTCCAAACCTGACAAACCTTGGAATATGTTCAAAATTGTTTTGTATTTTCACAATTTACTATTAAAAAAGTACTTCTTTCTACAATGTATGTGCATGGCAAATACAGTATAGTTACAGTTAGGCAACGTTTGTGGTCATGGCAAATAGGGCTAGTTTATGAAGTTAGGCAACTAATTGGGAAACTTCTATACTTGTTTCATATCCAGATGCAATTCAATACACTTTCATTTACACTTAGCCACAAGCCTCTCCATTGGCAAGATCACAAGATCCTGGGCTACATTCAAATCAGAGCCAGCCCAACTCCAGTCCAGAGGGTGGTGGTAATTTTGAACACATTCTCATCCCAACTCCTCGCATACTGACGGTTTGTCGGACCCCTCTGCGTCACTGTTTTTGGTCGCAGTAGACACATGCTTAATGTTGTGAAGTGAACAAAGAAATTTGCTTAGGTTCAGACAACAAAACCACTTAGTTAGGTTTAGGAAAAAACAACATGGTTGGGCTTAAAACTATTGTTTGCACAGTGAAAATGACACTGAACGTTGGGAACGGACAGCTGATTGTTATGTGATGCACGGGACACAAACAGCGGTCTCCTGTATGAAAGCCTTGTGTTTGTGGGACCTGCCCACCAGGTGTGTGTATTTTCACTCTTAAAGCTACGTCACCACACTCCTGCCGCAATCCCGAGCGTTTAATATTGACACGGATGGGTTAACATTGTAGTTAATACCCACGCTTAAGGGTGCCTTAAGTGCCGGTATCTAATGCTGACGGCTGACAAAGCATTGGCATTTGACGCCCTGGTGATGAGAACAGGCTGAATATTCCTGAACCTGCTTGGCCAAAAAATGCCAGAAGAAAAATGACTTCCATTTTTGCAGTCCAATTTCAACAACAATGGTTTAGTTCGGTCGCAAACATGTATCCACAACAACCCAAACATGTGAATAATTGGCATGGATGGCCTGAAAATGAAACCTGTTTTCATCATCTTCACATAGGCTCCCTCACCCATTCAGATTATCAGATTCAGCAAATATTAACTGTTGGATTGTGACAGGATGCAAACTCCAGTCACCCGCATTAAGGTTGGATGCAATACATGCACATCCACCACCCCAACCTTCAAATTCTAACTGTCTGAATTGCCAAATAAAGGGCACACTACTTTCTGCATTGGCACTGAATGTAAATAGTGTGCTGTCAACTTGAGTGTAATTCCAAAGGATACTTGCACTTCCTGTGAATTCAGCCTTACTCAAGAGCAATTCAGAAGTACTTGTTGAAGAAGGGCAACTACACTATCCAATTCCCCAATAACACTCAACAAAAACCAACAGCCAGCTCTCAAAACTTTAAGCTAGATGATATGCATTATATATTTTAAAACAACAGCCTCAAGGTACACAAGGTATAGCACTTCCCTATCATAAATGCAGAAGGCTATGTGTACACAACATGTATTGACAGAGATGGTGATAGAATTAATGGATCAGAGCATTTTCTGTTGCACGTATTGCCATGACCAAACACAGCCTCTAATGCAACTCTTCTTTGTGCTATTAAACAATGAATGTAAATGCAAATGGAGAAACTTGTCTGATGCTAGAGGATAACAGGGCCGCCTCTCCAAACTACTCATCGTGAATCATGACAAATGAGAAATTTCCATTCAGTCCACAAGAGCGGAGAGGAATTATTAGAGCCTTTATTTCGAGAGGCCTCTGAAAATGGGTTGAACAATTGATAATGGTAATGCAGTCTTCAAACCTGTGAGTGAGTTTCAGGCTGAAGGTTAAATATGATCAGTGAAATTGAATCTGACAAAGCTACATTACAATCCATCTTGGGATATTAAACATTTCAAATTTTCTGAATTAAGGACTAATAAGGCTGCTGAGATGAGTGCGAGATGGATGGTCCCGGTTAACAATCACAAAACAGATCTGATGAGAGTAAATGGCATCAGAGTTGACATATGATATTGTTGAGGGGGTGAAATGAAGTCTTAAATTATTTTGCATCCTCTGAGATTGAGACCGCTACTTTTCAGAGCATCAGTGGTGAAAACTAACAATTACAGAAGAAAGCAAATATATCATAGAAACACACTGTTAAACCCTGAACAGTGATTGTCCGATCAGAGCTTGGCAACATTAACTAGGCATTGCAGGCCTGTAAAGCTTTGGATTTTCACACATGCCGAAACAGTGTGCATAGTGTGTAGTAAGAGCTACACTCAGTTTTTGCAGAGTTTGGAGGGTGGTGTCTTTTTAAAAAAAACAAAAATATACAAACGGTGGCGTTTTGAGGCTGATGGATCCGCGCGTCACGCACCGCCTCTCCGGCAGTGCCCGGTTGCAAGCCTGTACGTAATGCATCTTCGGAGGATTCCGCTCCGCTGGTCTGCCCCCGTGGGTTGCATCGGGAAGTAATACAGTTTTCATTATTTATCAAAACATGTTTATCATATTTAGCCTTGTGCTTATTATCATATAATGAATGTTGCCCCCCCCCTGCCTGCAGCGGTTAAATAGGTTATTGGTGCATTTGCTCATATGCAGTAAAATGGAGTTGTTGATGGGACAGAGAATTGGCAGACGGTAGAGGCAGAGGGTCCACCGGCCAAGCACCACATGCATCTGCTCGCGCATTTTCACTTCAAGCGCAAGCAGATTTGTTTCCTAAGCAGAAAACCGCTCGCTTCTCCAATTTGCCAAATCCGCCATTTAAATGCGCCAATATGCAGGCGCACCTGGCTTTTAAAGGGAATGGGAGATGACACGGGGCAGCACGGTGGTGCAGGTGCAGTGCCTCACAGCGAGAAGGTTGCAGGTTCAAACCCGGGCCCTTCTGGTGGAAGGGCCCCGGGCATGACTGCATGTTCTCCCCGTGTTAGCGTCTTCTCAGCTTCTTCGGCTTCCTCCCACAGTCCAAAGACATGCAGGTTAAGTTAATTGTTGCCCGTAGGTGTGAATGTGAGCGTGAATGGTTGTCTGTCTCTATGTGTCAGCCATTCATAGTCTGGCGACCTGGCCCCTGCGAACCTGAGCAAGATGCATGGATGAATGGGAGATTACACTGTGATTGGTTTAATTAATGTTATGCTCAAAACACACCTATGATGAAGAGGCTAAATACAACCCCACTGCCCCATGTACCTTACTTTACACCAGATTATGTGTCGCTTAACTAGCAAACTTTGCACCAGATTATGTGATGCTCAACTAGCAAAAGTGGAGTATGACACGCCCTAAATGCCCTTGCGCCATGCACTTTAGACCATGCGCTATAGACTGTTTAAATATGGCCCGCAGTGTTTTAGTGTTGGCGATAGCTTTCTCTAGGTATGTACAGCTGGTAAAATCTCCTAGCAACAGTTTATTTCAGCCAACAGAATCCATAGCAGTCAGCCAGAAATTAGACTTTTTTTTAACATCTGTGTCCATCGTTTAAAAAATGACAATTTGGGGTTCTGCCACTGTTGTCACTGTAAACTCTATGTGCCACACTAGAATGGAAAGCTTGACAAGTGCAGCAAAAGTAACTGCACTTAAGGCCAGTGTGCCTTAGCGAATGGTCAGTTGATAAATACTGTGTGTGTTCACATCGGTATTCCACAAAAATAAAATACAGTTTGGTCAAATCATGTTCTTCCCTCATCTTGAAAAAGGAACATGTGTACAAAGTTGGCAATAGAACAAAGTTTGACTAAGCGTGTGTGTGTGTGTGTGTTTGTATGAGTCTGTGTGTGCTGGATGTTGGGGGAATAGCTGTTTATGAGTGGATCTTGACGATTTATTCCAGACAGCTGCATTGTTGACAGGCCATCATTAGCAGAGTGATTCCTCAGGTTGTTTCATTCCCCCGGTGGCCAAGACAAACTGCACAAGATCTTAATTGCTGGTATGAATAAAAGTTCATTTTCCAAGGGGTGATATCATTATAAATGCAGTATAAAAGATTACTAGGAAGATGAATATGTCAAGTACTGTTCTCTCACACTCCTGCAATAAAGAGGCTAATAAACCTGAGATGGGCCGGAGGGTTATTTCGGGACAATAGAGAAGATAAATGCTGTTTATCTCCAATTACAGTACATTCTTATGACTGTCTAAGTTAAGAAGGATGTGAGAAAGGGAGGCAGATGTAGAGAGCGACAAAAGGAGACAAAGGACATCTCAAGACTCGGCGAGAGCCTCTTTTGAAAGCCTTTCTTGGGATAAAAACCACCTAATCTTATTTGTGATTGTCCCAAAAAATGTTTTATGACAGATAAATGAGAGGTTGTCTGTGTTTTGAATGCTTGTGAAGTCGGAAAGTAGCAGTGAAAGCCATTCTGAACAGAGCTGCAGCCTAGAGAATGCTGTGGTAAAATGTTACCCATTATTATTGTGGTCAAGGGACTGTGGAAGAGGAGGTATTAGGACTAGTCTCTGGGGATGGGCACTGGGAGTTAGGGGCCTTAGTGTAATATAGCATGGGAATAATGATGAGCCATATATCCCTGATATCCACTTCCCTAATAGCTCTTTTCTTCAGTGAGGCATTACTGCACAGTTCCTGGTTCTCGTAACAAAGGCTCTACGGCATTCTGGAGTACATTCAAGTGCCACTGTGGGGTGAAAACGTTTATAAAATAAAACTAGAGTTCTGGGATTATTAAATGTAAGCAGAAAAATGCTTAATTTTACTTTATGATGTTCACATATTTAAAAATGTCAAAGTAAAAAGTCAATAAATTAGATTTTAAAGACACTGTAGAATTGGATTGAGAGTGTAACAGCTGGTCAGCAACATTGAAAAAACTGCAAGAGTACACTATAATTCAGCCGATATCCAACTGTTAAACCAGCCCAGTGTTTCCAACTCTTTTCCAAAGAAAGTACAGTAGATGGCAGCATTAGCTCCAAAAGTCACTAAATCTAGGGAGAAAGTCGGCAAGTCGGCAACACTAACAGTCCATCTGTTCAGGCCTTCCCCCAAAGCCACTCCCTCAAAATGATCATTATGAACGTGGACAATGAGCAGTTTGCAAAAGACTCGAGTTGTGGAAGTTTTTTTTGGCTGGACCGCAGAGGGCCAGTCTGTCACTGAGTGAGTGAGTGATGAAGTTTCCTATATGGAAAGCAGGAGAAGCAGTCGCCCAGTGTATGGTGGGAGTGTGGTGGCAAGTTGGAGAGGGTCTGTATTTGCATAAAGTTGAAAAATCTCAACTTTATGCAAATTGGACCAAGCTGTCAAACCAGTTCTTAAATGAAACAAGATTCAGCAGTGGTGTAGACTATTTCCTGCTAACATTTTTACAGAGGTAGATTTTGGTGGATTGTTTGTACGGAATAACAAAGTTTATGAGCAGACCGCCATGTTTCCTGTTCAAACAAGATGGCGACCTGCTCGTAAACTTTCTGTTATTCCGTCTAAACGATCCACCAAAATCTACCTCTGAAAACATTTTAAGCCAGAAATGGGCTATACCACTGTTGAATCTCATTTCATTTTAAAACTAGATCACCTAGTTTCACAGCCTGGTCCAAGTTTCGTGAGCCGGACGGGCTCAGTTGCATAAAGGACTGTTCCAGCCAATGAGGAAACTCCAACACTCGGCTGACCAATCGCGTAACTTCATCACTCAGTGACAGACTTTTGCGTTTGTAGGGCTGGTCCTCTGTGGTCCAGCCAAAAACAAACGTAATTCACAACAAAATATGTTTCCATAAAAGCGGCTGAGATGTGGTGACTATGTTTATTATATTTGTGGCCAACACACAATACTTGGAGCGGTTGTAAATTAGTAGGAATTATGAAGAATATATTATTAGCCAATGTATTAATTGGGGTCACAGTTCATTTCATTACCATAGGCAGCACTGCGCTCACTGTGTACTGTTTTTATAAGTGAAAAGTGAGAGTCAGCACCAGCTTTTCTGTAGAGGAACCTGATGTTCTCGTCCCCTGCAGAGGCTAAATGCATAGAAATACAGCCTCCAACATCTGCTGCCAAGGGCAAAGCATGTTCATTCTCAGGATGAATTCATTTTTTCTTGAATTTGTGAAATTGCTGCTGGATAAACCTACATGCTTTCCATGAATAGTTAGTATAGAATAAGGCAATGATCCACCCAATAAAAAAACATTGCATTCACATGTAACCTTGTGTGGCATTTTCTTCCTTTTGTAAAGATATTGTCGCTGTTGCATTCATGCCTGCATACATTCCAAATTAACCACAACTAATACATTATACAGCGATAAAAAATGGTATAGAGGGTAGTTTTAGCTATACTTGATGGTAATTAAGTACAGGACAAAGAAAGTTTATTCATTGTAATCATTGCTAAACTGCTATATTGCTCAACGTTTTCACAACATTTAAAAAGAAGCATTACTGCTCAAAAACGGTACACAGATATGCATAAAACATAATGCATTTCAAACTATGACTCCAGATGGAATTTCATTTAAATTTTCTGTGATTATGAAATGCACTGAGACTCATTTAAAAAGCTCACAAAAACGATATAAATTTATACAATCCATTAAGGGAGCAGCAACCCAACTAATGATATTGTGCGACAATGATGATTTGCTTCAGTGAAATTTGCTTAGATCTCTTATATCCATTTTTATTTGATTTAACAAGTAGATCAAATAATGCCCCCTTTTTTTTGTATTTTCACAATAAAACCTGCTTGTTTTGGCTGGTTTACTAATTAAAACTGCTCCAAGTTAATTGTTTCAATCATGCTTTTGCTAAACATTTCTAAGAATTTAACAGAAACAGACATTTAGCTTTCTAAGGGTGTTTCACAAGTCACAGTCCGTTAGGCTGTTTTTCACATTTAGAAAATGTTACTACTTATATTTATGAATGAGGTTCCTTAGCAGTCCGTTAGCACGAAAAGGCACATGAATGACATGATATTGCTGTTTTTTTTGCTTTTGATGTGTCGTGTGCGCCACATAGTCTGTTGAGTCCAATGTAAATGCATCCGTGTGAATATGCTACGCTCAAAGCTAGCGACACAGAATAAAAAGTGAGAAAGTCTGCTTATGGTGGCAGGTGGGGAGGTGGATAGGTCCAACAAACACAACGTTTAACTAGGAGACCGGTGTTTTAGACCAGTGTTTTGTTTTGCAAATTATGTTATTGACGTTGGTCACATATTTTTTAGTGATGTTTTGATGTGTTTATATGGATGAATGTTATATTACATTGTTTCTGTGCGTATTCTACTTCGTTTACATACTTATTTTAAGCCCAACCATGACGTTTTTCCTAAACCTAACTAAGTGGTTTTGTTGCCTTAACTTAACTGCGGACGTTACCATAGTTTTGTTGGGTGGTGTACAAATGACACGCGAAAAGGCTAAAATGCATCCTAATCTCACGTGGCATATCCGTGTGTCATGTGTCTTCTGTATAAGCCATCCCGTGAGACCAGGCTGTGCAGTACTAAAAGTAGATTTATGTAAATATATTTGCCATTTTCTAGATTTAAAAATGCTTGATGATGATGATGATGATAATATAATATAATATAATATAAAGAGACAGAAAACAGTAGGACAATATAACATTTGTTCAAGTACAAGGATGTACTTATTACGGATATGTGGACGGTATCTCCAAAAACTTTTAAAGCTTTTTTCCTTTTGTTTTTGCATATAGTGCATACCTTAATTTTATGGGAGAATATGCATAGTTAGTCTCAGACAGCTTTAGAAAACCACAGAATTTAAGTTAGTTAAACATTGTAACACCTGGAATTGTCCAAATGGTCCAGAATAATTCATCTGGGTGGCAATACAAAACAAAAACAAGGGATTCATCTTCTCTAAAGTCTGACCTCGGCCTTCAGCACCATAAGCCCATCTGTGGTGAAAGAAAACGCCGTGTGTTCTACAATGTTTAGTATTAAGAGTATGACAAATTGTTGTTTTTATCTTCATAATAAAAGCATATAATTAAATCAATGTTTAATATGTTGTTGTGTTTTTAAAACCCATCAAATGACTCATCTACAAAAACTCAGATTTTTATTAAAGGGTGTCGGTGTTCTATTTTATATTCAGACCTGATGATTCAGAATGAAACAACATTTGTGTGAATTGCTTTGGCTCTGAACTCAAAATCAATATAACGACAACTCTACTATTTTAGTTTACTTTAGTTTCATTAGTATAAAAATATATTGCTTAAGTAAGAAAGGCACAGTTGAATGAGAAGGAACCCCAGAGGGCTTGTGAGTGAATTCCTGCTGTACACAAAAGCCACACTGCAGCCCTACAATTTATGCACAGCTCTTAATTGCTGCTCATATGTGTAGTCTTGGATGTGTCCCATATCCAATATTAATATAAACTGACAGGAACATTCAGAAGACAAGCATGTGTGGAGCGACAATAACGAAAGTTGACATATCTGCTTCGGTTTCCAGTATATTTTGGTTACAGTACGGCATGTGCCTTCCAGTTTTGACTGAATTGTGCCATCTCCCCAAATAGCAATCAAGTCAGACATTTGGCATTCCTTCCATTGCTGGGTCTCATTGTCCTTCATGCCATTCAGTTTCCCTTTAGGATTAATAAGGTGTACCTCATCTCATGCCAACACTGACTCAGCACAACTACCAAAACTATGACAGTTGTCTCAGGTGAATGAGCTCACCTTAATTTATTGTTAGTGGGAAAAACAAAACAAGTGCCAGTACTCTTCACATGTTGGTGTGTGCATCGGCCGATATCGGCACCATTACATTCTTAATTTCTACAGTGATTCAAAGATACCAGGAGATATTGGGTTAAAGGAAGTTTTTTAACTTTTTGACTTAAAACAATGTTTTGTACTTGAGGATGGTTGGTAGTGGGAGTGGGAAGAATGGAGCTGCATACAGGCATTGATTTTCGGCCACAAAAAAAGAGAAACATAAACCATTTCATTAGGTTTATCATTTAGAGTATTCTGCAGACAATGAGAAAAAGACCAACAAAAACCTTCTGGTACACAAAACACTGGCCTTCCTCCATTTCCCTGGAGGGTGAAAAACAGAACAACCAGTTTCCTGCCTTCCAAGACCTTTTCTACTCTGTCACCTGATCTTTGTGGCCAATCAGAGAGGATCTCTGGAATTAGTGCCACTTTAAACCAGGTGCCATCAATCTCCCCTCGTTTGGAGCCAATTGGGAGTCAAATGCACTTTGACAAAAGGTATTAATAAAATGTGTCCTCTTAAGAGGCATAAGCAAAACATACATCATTTTAGTGAAGTTGAGAAACAAGTAAACATTCCTTTCTTTGGAAATGAGTAACATTACAGCAGGAAAATTACCCAAAAATACATTTTAAAGGGGAAGTGCACTCTTTCTTAAAGGGTCAGGCAGGTTAAGGAGTTAAAGTTCGCCTACAGAAAACCTGTTTGAGCAGAAACTGAGGCTGAACACAAGGGAACAAGCTTTTTTCAAACATCACAAGTCCATGAAATGTTTATCAGAGGAGCAAGAGGAATGTGCGCCTTCCTCTCAGCATACATACAAGGGCCTGAAATTGGACCAAAAAAAGGTGCCAGTACCCTAATTCAGTAGTTGCATGCCATGATCATGACATGTGTCTTGGATATATTTATAATTATATGTATATCTTGGTAATACATCCCACATTTAATTACATGTGACAGTCATTTCCACAGTTTGTAAATAAATGTATATTTGGTTAATAAAAACTTTTTATGTAGTTATTTAAAGAAATCAAATTGTACACAAATACAATATTTCAAATATGGTACAATAAAACCAATTGATAATATAATATGTGTTGGCCTACAGATTAAATTGGATAATGAGAAGGAATACCAAAGGCAAGTTCGTAATTTATAGGAAAACCTGCATTTATTTAGCTCCAATGATACAGTCACAACAAAGGTCAGTGTGTCAAATAAACATAAATTGAAATCCCAGTAAAACTCCTGTTGCAGATATTGAAATTACTGCACATGAAATACAACACATTGGGGCACATTACTCTACTGAATATTTAAAGCAACAACTGTAGCGCACATTCAAATAACTATAATAAATTAGCATCCATGTGGTGCCCTCCTCGCCATTTGGAGATTTAAGGAGCCAATTAAGGGTAAAATGGTCGAATAACTTTATCTTTCGACAATATGCCAAAAGCAACCATACTTATTGAATGAAAACGCAATGGAAACATGATTACAACGGCCGTACCCACCACTTGAGTTTTTTCCGAGGTGTATAAAATAAAAGTTGTGAAATTATTGCATAAAAATAACTGAACTTTGGTGCGGCAAAGATATTGTTTGACAGCAAGATTACAGACTTGCTCATCTGATCACCGTCATTGCTGTGTGTGTGTGGCTAGTTAGTCTCACTTTCACTTTCACCCTTATGTGTACCCTCATTTTCACTGAGACAGACAAAAATGAAAAGACTGCGTCAATCAAAGCTTTGCTTACAGACAGATCTTACAGTTTTCCTTATCATACATATCCTATAATATAACTAGTCCCACACTGCGACACAAGAACAATGATGTTTCTTTATTTCCATGTCCTCTACATGGATCATCAGCTGGCGCGGATGCTGACTTTTTGCCTAGGACATTTATCCTAAGGTCTCTTGGGGCATGTAGCCATGAAGTGCCTATTTAAGTCTGCTTTTACAAGATTCTGGTTCTTTCAACCAACTCATGGGACATTAGCTTAATTAGGAAGCCAGCTACAGCTGATGAAATATGTCAGTGACAGTTGTCATGTCAATCCGCAGGCAGAAATGATACATCTGCCTTTGTCTTTCTCTGAAATCAAGAGCCCATTGTTACAAAAATGACGATACATTTGGATCTGCCACCGTCATTGTAAGTTTCATATGTGCCGTGCTCTCTTTTCATCTTCCGGGTGTCACGAGTCCTGTTGCGCTACTCACAAACAATAAAGCAAAGGAAACAGCATAAGGACATCTCAGATTTATCCGTCAATTTCAAAGTAAATTGTTTACATTTACAGCAATTTAATGCAATGAAGAAAAGGGTATACTTACATTTGCATCCAAATATATATTCAGACTAAACAACCACATTTTTCACATACATTTCCAGCCTTTCCTGTACTTACTAAACCTTGTACAGTATAAGTGGTACACCGAGTGCAACCTGAGCAGTCAAAGGGTACACTGACCAACTGTACAAATAATGAGTAATGTATATTAATGCGAGTGGTAAATGATAATCGCTGTGACATGAAGCTCTGTGCCAGGCTTTGAATTACAGCAATTACACATTGTGGGAGCCCTCGAACCAGCGTAGCTGCACGCCCGAAGGTCACTGGGTGAATATTTAAATCTCATTAGCATGTTGAACGTCTTCTGATGTGGAAACACTTTATTTACAACTGATGGAATACAATCTTTAACAAAACGTATAGGCAGCTTTGTTATTCTGTACATTCCAGGTATAATATAAAACCAAAGCTTATGATGTGATTGTAAAGATATGTTGTCATAAGAGCTGACCATATGATGATGAATTCATAGCACTTTCTATGACGTCCATGTCTATAATTCATTAAACATACTAATAATGCATTATAATCTGCGTATAGCACTGTATAATTATAGTTATAAAAACTCAGATATCCATAATCCTTTATAACAATAATCATCACACATTATAATGACACATTTTATAACGACTTATAGGGTCAAGTGTCAACATACTTTGCAATTACTGGTCACTCAGTGACTTTTTATAATGCATTATAATGTGATTATAAGTCAGTATACGAGAGGTCATTGTTTGATTTAAGTAAAGTAAAAAAACATTAAATCTATGCAAGAACAAAATGGAAATTCATTTTTTTCTTTTCTTAAAGCAAACAATGACCTTATAATTATGTAAATATAAAAAAGAGTGAGTGACCAGTAATTGCAAAGTATTATGATACTTGACCTTATAAGTCATTATAAAATGCTTTATAATGTTTTATGATTATTGTTATAAAGCACTATGAATATTTATGAGTGCTTATAACTATAATTATACAGTTCTATAAACAGATAATAATGCATTATAAGTATTTTTATAATGCATTATAGACATGGGCATCACAGAACTGCAAAAATGTACAATAAAAACGTCTCGCTGTAATACTAGTTTAGAAGGAGACTGTCTTCATAAAGGGACCATAAATAAATGAGAATCTTGCAAATTATCATTTTAGACTAAGTAATGGCAAAATTAAAGTACAGTATATACAGTGTGTATGATTCAATTATTCATTAAAAGACCTGCAGGTGCAGAACCACTGTGCTGCGGAGTGCACACGCCCTCGGCTACTTTGCATAAACCACAGAACTGTGAGAGAGCCTCGCAGCACGGTGCAAGCGCATTGACCTGTCAATATACAGATGTAGTGCCGGTCACACTTACCATTTTCCCACGCCGACACCAAGATACGCAGAATATTAATGTTCTTACACAATATGTTATTCTTAAGGCGTAAGATGTCAAGTTTACTTCAGTGGTCTGGTCTGCATTCTCTCAGGAAAAAGGTCCTTGAAACAAGCGATGATTTGACCTTGGGTGGTTTGGAACAAGCCAGTATCAAGTTCAGACCAAAAAAAAAAGAAATCCTCGGGGCTTACTTATGAAATATTGATGGCAAACATGTCAAAACTTGCACTGTGGAGATTTTTTGTGAGATAGACAAATGAGCAGATTTGCTTGACATTGCATCATAGATATGACATTTTTTTTTGATATTATCAAATAAGTCAAAAAAAGCAGCGTGGAGGGAGTCAGACGACGTGACCATAATACCAAAGAGAGAAAACGTGTTTGAGGTTTCGTTAATAAGAGAAAATCTTTGGAAAATCATCATCTTTGCTATTCTATTGGTGAACCAGAGGCGGAGCTGCCGCATGATGTTTTTCGCTCCTCACCCAGGAGTGTCCTAAATGTTAAATGTGTGTTATCCCATGACTGAAGCTGTAGATCAATGCTGGCAACATTTTAAAGAAACTCTTGAGTGCTTTTAAGCCATACATCATTATTCACAGTGAAGTGCGCTCAGGTAATAGAGTGGTCCAACCCTCTCTCTCACTCTCTCTCTTTCTGTCTCTCTCTCTCTCATTTTTCCCCCCAATTCCCAGCTCAGGAGGAATGTGCCATGATTGATGAAAAATCACTCCAAACTGCTTTAGAGAACTTTCCATTCACGACGAGGAAATTGGTCTTTTCTCCTCTGCATACTCCATCTTGGACCAGCTCGGCCCACTTCACTGCTGAGCCTGACAATAAAATGATGATTAATATTGGCCTACATCAGCATCCAATTACAATATCCCTTTGACTTTGATGCTATAGACAGCTAGCAGAATGAAATAGATATGTTTTGATTTCTGATGGTTAACTATGACAACAGTCCTGTGTGGATGAAGTTGGATAATTTGTTCATTTATCAATCTGTCATATATCGACTCTTTGGAGAATGTCATGCTTTAATGGCTCTTGAGAGTTTCTTGTATCTCAGCAAATTTTCCCTGATAGCTAAGACATGAGTACTTGTCCCATGAATACTGATTGGCATTAATGTCAGCGAGCTAGCGTCAAACATGCTCTATATGGGCTCATAGGCTACCATGAGACTTCAAAATAAATTCCTAAAATAGAGGTAAAAAAACCCAAAACAAACATGCTATTTAATTTTTGCATTCATATACAGAAAATAAATGCATTAAATAACAAATTATGCTGAAATTGGCTGTTGTGCCTTCCATAATAATGGTATACCAAAAAAATAGAAACGCTAGCTTATGTAAACCTTACAGAAGGGAATTTTAAGCTTCCTTTATTAGGTACCTGATGACAGATAATCTTATATTTGCATCTTGACTACAGATATTTCTTATCTTTTTAGTCAATGTTAGCATCTTTTTAGGAGAATATTAAATGTGAATATAAGTATTAAGCAAAAATAAAGTTGGTGGTAGCTCAATGTCCCCAATGACCTTCACCATAAGGTAGAGCAATATATATGTAGCCTGAGAGAGGACACTAAAAGGTCCTCGTTAAGCTCATTGCTTTGAGCTTAAGGCAACTCAGATGAGCATATCAACGTTATCAGCTCAGATCTTCTCTCATCTGGAATGTGGGGGTCATGGCATTGAGATTTAAATGTTCAAAAACCAACCTGGAATAATAAGTGAAGGGGACACGTCCCACCCGTCCCCAGTGGGAATTACGACCTACAACCTTGGTCATTTTTTCATAGTTTTGGTCATCCTTCTATTCGGTAATGATAATGTTTTATTCATGAATGTTTTGAGGGGATGCGGAGACATTGCTGTAATTATCGGTGCAGTAAATGATTGTTATGGATATTTTGGGTGCGATTACCTTCATTTTCACCCTTTCTTTTAAATTCAGACATCAAACTGGCTATATTGAATGTGAAGACATACTACTTTTATATTTTATTCACTTTTATTTTAATTATTAATATTATAAATACTGCATTATATTCCAGAAACTGATGAATGCTTGAATTCAGATGTAATTGAAAAACATCAGCCCACTGTCTGATGACGTTCCACCAGTGGATTTCTTACATGATGTCTCTGTTCCTGTCTGGAACAATGCTTTCAACCAGCATGTCTCCAGCTTTGTACCGATGCAGTCAGTCGTTTGGGGGAAAACACCAGAGGCCTCCTCCAGCAACATTATTGTATTTTTGTTGGCAGCGACATGCTTCAATATGAACAGATGTACATCAAACTACAAAGAAGGCTTTTTGGTGTATTTTAGTAGCACTGGCTCGGTTTCCGCAAAGCTTAATTGACCATGCCAGTGGTTTTACATGTTTTTGTAATATGTTGTTGAATTACTTAAATCTTCAAAATGAAATGTTCAAGTGATACAACCACCTTAAAAATCAACATTTTTTTTCTTCCGAAACACGCGTCCAAATTTATAACTCTTGGCTATTATGATTTCTCTCACAAAACTATATTCTATCCACGTTATGGATTCATTCTGTGTAGTTCTGTGTTGGATAGCAAGTTTCAAGTCTGACAAAAATGAACTGAAACCAATGGACCCTACCAATGGAAGGTAGTTAAACGCATTTACAGTACAACGCCACTTGTATGAATTGGTAAATGATTGCCAGTAACATAAGTTGTAAGCACATAAGCTTTACTGGGTTGATGCTGCAAAACCACTGGTATGGTCCTTCATATTTTTCCCCCATCTACTTCAGTGTCAATCTGGTGCAAGGTGGAATAGTAATTGTTTTAAGGGGGAATCCAATGATGTAATATTTTGTCACCCCTAGAAAATATAGCAAGTTGGGAAAAAAAGACTTGACACTGTTTAAAAGTCACCATAATAAATAAATCTGAATAATGACTTCACCATCACATCATTTCTCCTCAGAGTTTTGTCTGCATGTCTTGGTCCCAGACCTGTGTGTCATCTATCATGAGGAATTTCTTTTTAGCAGAGATTTCCCCTGATGGTGGATGATGCTTGGAATAAAACAAATCATGTTTAAAGCTACTCTTAATTGCCCATAAATCAAAGAAATCAACCCTTTCCTGGTGCTGTTGCAACCTTGGATGAAAACAAACAAATGCAGCAGGTCTACCGCGATTCTTTTAGCTTTCTCAGTTGCAGCAACAGCACTGCATCTTGTCAATTGTTTTCCAGAAGCCTTTGGGAGACCCAGAGTTGTCTCCCTAAAGAGATATCATGGCCCTGAGCTGGTTTTTATATGATATGAGATATATTTCACCAGTCAATCGATGGTGGTACAACCCATCTGGGAAGCCGGGCCTGCTCTCTTGCTTGTCTTCTACGCCTGCCTCCTCCTCTTTCTTGTACATTTCTAGGGAATAGCCATGATGAGAACACTGAAAGGGGGGATTTGTCAATGCATCAGATATGTTGAGAGGCATCTGAGAGTGAAGTGCAATTACCCAGACACAGAGAGGGGGAAAACACGTCTCAGAAGTTGCAGTGGGAGAGAAGAAAGCGGGGGACTACACAACTTTTTATTCCTTCTGACAGAGTAAGAAAAGCACAGTGCCATTATTCCTTAGCTTATGAATTCCTCATGCTATTCACTGCTTCTTTGTTGTGTTTGTTTTGTTTATGCAATATGCAAACACCAGGTGTTATTTATGGCGTGTTGTAAGTGATAATTGTGTAGGGTCCTCATTAGAGGTGTTTCACCAGCAGGTATATATTATCTACAAAATAATTGGAGATTCTGGTTTCACACATCTCAATTGCCCACAGTCCATTATAAATGCACCTGCATATTCAGTGTTAAGGTGCAATCCCCAAAGGTTAGAGGTCACTCTACATCTCTGCACTTGTTTTTCTAACCCGATAATCTCCCCTATCACCTCCCTGTGAGCCGTAAACTGTTTAGTTGGTCAATGTCATTGAGTTAAAAAGGGGGGTCGGAGATATGAAAACATCTCAGACCCGGCACGTGACAGTTTGTTTTGAAACATGTATAGTAGTTACCAGGAAGATTCAATGGGAAGTGACACTTGCCTGCAGCGCTCTCCGGGCTCCCTACACGGTCCGCATCAATCCAAAAACACAGCCGCTCTCCAGAGATTACTGGCAGGAGCGGCAACAGAGGCGAACAAATAGACCACAGAGATTCTGTCCTTGAAAACAAGTCACGACTCCTTTGATCATCATTGCTGTGCAGACATGCTTATTCTTTCCCTGCTCTATGATTAAAGATTTTCAGCCTAATTGTTTCAGTGCATTAGCATCAGGTGTGATTTGACCCCAATTTACCGGAATTCTAACAGTGGCCCTGAGAGCTCAGCAATGCCGCAGCTTAAGGTGACACATGCAAATAGACAAAACACATAGCAAATGAAGAAAACACCTTTTGACGATTTGACAACATGACAGCATAACCAAATGTGTGCTGCAAATACAGAAAACAAAACCTTCACACAAGACAACCAAGTGACAAAACATGCTCCAAATACAGAAAAACACAATCAATTGAAGTTGACTATCCATATTTGTGTTGGAAAATTAGTTTATTTCTGTTTTAGCAACCTCATTCAGATAGACGGATATTATTGCAAGTAGGCTACTAACAACTGTATATAGTGTAACAGTGTCCCAACCAAGGTTTGTGTTTTTGTTACATTAAATACATTTCATCCGGTTAGTTTTGCTTTCACTTTGCAATTATACAAGCACACTAAAGAACTAAACATGACCAACATGATACTCGTCATATTTTGCCGCTTGGGCAAAAGCTTTTTGTCTAGTATCTTGACACTGAAGGATCTTGTATGTTTAATGTTGTGAAATGGTCGTGGTTAATGTAACACATGGTTAAAGTTGTGAAACAGTGGTCATTAGGTGTAGGCAGCAAAACTACTTAGTTAGGGTTAGAAAAAACATGGTTTGGCTTAAAATAAGTATGCTTGTAACATAATGTAAGCTATAAGCAGCTGTAAGCAGTGGTGTAGCATTACATTGCAGAACAACACCTGACATAACGTCGTCATTAAAAATCACTCAATTTTTGGTTTCACGAACACCGATCCCCTGAGTAAAAGTCCTTTGTGTGTTTGATCCATCCACAACCCCTCACTCCCGCCCCCTCATATCCTCTTGAACAATAGTTGAAAAGTGTCCAAATTTTTGTGAGTCTTTACCAACTCACTCTTTATAAAGTCATCGGACCAAATGGTCTCCACCACTGTTAAGTTGTTTTTCCTTTTCCGGTTCTTCAGAACGTCCTGTAATTGGTCTGAAAGTCCGAGCTATCCAAAAAATTTTTTCACACTAGAAACAAACTGAACCATTGTTCAGTTTGATCCGGACTGAGACCACCTCTTTTCATTTCAGTTTCAGCTGTTTGGTTCGGACCATGGTCCGTGGGAGGTTTGCACATTTTTTAATTTTTTTTAGTGCAATACAAGTGACCAGCATGAATTCAAACAGATAAAACCTATGACACAGCACAGGACAAGAAGGAGAACTAGACTAAAAGAAACCAAAACAAAAGAGTAAGCAACAGCTGGAGCAGCAACGAGGAAAACTAGAATTACTGCCTCGTAGTTGAGTTAACATCCGTCTGTCCAAAATGTCATCACTTCATCATTTTATCCTGTTAGACACGTGTGTGACATTGTCATAATTAGCAAATCAATTCTTGAGCTATGGCCAGAAACATGTTTTGTGAGGTCACAGTGATGTTTGACCACCAAAATCTCATCCCTTCATTCTTGAGTCCAAGTGGAAGTTTGTGCCAAATTTGAAGAAATTCCCTTCAGGCGTTCCTGAGATATTGTGTTTCATACAGACAGACGGACAGTCGGACGGACAACCCAAAAACATAATGCCTCCGGCCATGGCTATCGCTAGCACAGAGGCATAAAAAGTCATAATGTTTGGCTTAGATTTTCTTACTGTAGCAGGCTGCACATGTATTTAGGGGTGTGTGTTTGTGTTTGTGTGGGTGGATGGGTTTTCTGTGTAAGAGATATAGAGGGGGGAGAGAGCAAAAGAGGAGACCGTATTAACCTAATGAAGATAGAAAGAGAAATAAAAATAAATAAATAAATCATATAGCTACAATGCTCTTGGAGGGAAACTCTGGTTGGGCTCTAAGGAGAAAGAGGCGCTGAGGTGGATCTGGGTCGGATCAGGTCAGGACAGCTGGGTCAGGGTAGAATTTTAAGTATATATTAATTCTTTTTTTATTGTTTTATCCTTTTTCTCCCCTCAGTTTTTAAATTTTTAGCTTCTCTTGCCTGCTGTAGGCCGCCTCCAGGCCTGGAGGAGGTGGCTGGCCTCTCACGGGTCAGACCTTTCTGAAGGAGGTTTCACACCTGTAATTTTGGTTTGGATCAAACTGAAAAGTCCAAAAGTCTTGACCAAACAAGGTAGGTGTGAAAGGCCCCTAAGTCATAAAGAAAGTCCATGAGCCACAACCATGGCAACAACAACAACAACAACAACAACAACAGCTTGTGCATCAGTTTCCAGTGGCCCCTGCAAACTTTGTTTTGTAACTTAGTTATTTTTTTTTTCTGCTCATCTGTGCAGCACTTCTGTATTTGGTTGTGTTGTCTGAATTAACAGTGCATTATGCTATCTTATGCTGCATATGTTTTCTTCATTTGATTGTGTTTTGTCCAACCCGGTCTCATGGGAAGGATTATTAACACCACGACATCCCATCAACCTCCACTCCTGCCGGCATATGCATATGCGCATTATCGTGGCATTTTATACGCCTTTTCGTGCAAACTGGCTGTTTTTTTCAATTTGCATATGTTTTCTTAAAGCTTCAGTAGGTAGAATGTTTTTAGTATCATTGAGCAAAAATACCATACTAACCTTTCAGTATATTGTAATTCAAGTGTTCTGAGAGAAAACTAGACTGCTGCACCTCCTCAGGGCTCTGTTTTCAGGATTTAAGAAATTTAGCCCGTGACGAGAGACTTTGGCCAATCACAGGTCATTTCAGAGAAAGCGTTCCCATTGAGCGTTCCTATTGGCTATGCACATACGACATGTCTGCCGGGTCACAAACTTTCTACTTTTACAGCTGAACGGTACACTACAAGATCTTTCTGAAAACATTTTATGCGAGAAATAGGCATTACAGTATCAGAATATTGATTCATATTTGATCAGCGCTGCCTAGTTTGACCGTTTGATCGGAGTTTGCGAGTGATTGACAGCTGCTCAGAGACGGCAAGGCTCCAGATCAGCTCTGATTGGTTGTTTTCCTCCTTTCTTTGAAATTAGGAGCATCGGAGGACACTGGAGGACAACGGAGGACACAGAGGTACATTATTTTTTTCAGATTACCTGTCTCACATACTACTGTCAGGATATAGTGACCGTTTTTATAAAAATAACTTTTTTTTTAATCATTTGTGCTCCATTTCTACCCACTGCAGCTTTAAGGTGCAGTGTGTGTTGAGCCACGTTAGGGTTCAGTTAGGAGCAGACTTCCCAGCAGACTGATGAGACAAAAGAGTGAAAATATGTTTTAAAAGCATCTTCCCATCTTGTTTGAATCACAAATTATGACGCTGCCTTTAGACATTCTTCTGTTAGTGCTGGAGGCTTGTGTTGAAACCTCCTCAGCAATTTGTCACAAAAATGAAAAATAAGAGACAAGTGATTGGTTTTATTCCATTATTCTGACTTTCTCTGTGCCACTTTATTTTTGCCTCATCTTTGTACCATCAGACAAATACCAAAACATATATAATACATTGGTTTGATGGCCAATCTGCATGCCAAATGTCCCTAAAATCCATCTTGATTATGCAAGTTTCCAAGTCAAACATGGTGCTGCCGTGTCCTACTTTCACCCCCCTCATAACTCGCCTCCATCATCCACAACTCTGGATTCCTTATTACCATCAGACTGTGATAACCGCCACAGTAATGGTTCAGAAATCAGCCTCGTAATTCAGTTGGTTCCAATAATCACTCTGCACAGCTAATGCAGAACACGCCAAAGCCGCGCGATAATGATCTTATCCATCCTAGATGTCTTGATGCCGGGGAAAGAGCAGCCCAGTATTGAAGGGTTTCCACGTCATGCTCATTATATTATGTATTGTCCCAGCTCATCTAAAAGTATGATTATCCTCTTTGCCCTTGTGTTGTGGGAACCATACAAATTATCTTATCAGCGTCATCTGATTCGCATTGACAGTGGCTGTGATGTAACCCGCACACCCTTAACATGAATAATTCATGTACATTTATCTGTTTTAGGTATAGAAACCTTTGCTAAATATTCACAAACGCTGCCCGTCGAACAATCGGACGAAACGTATTGATCTCCACATGCCGCATTTACTCCTGGAGGTTACATGAAGTGCAGTATATCTTTGTTTTAATGTAAAACAGTGAAGAAAATACATTTTTTTTCATGAGAATAGACACAAGCCATGATATTTGTGTGCTGTTATGTGATCAGGTGAAGTATTGTACACAGGTTATCTTGGGTTTTGGAAAAAAGGAAAAAGTGTTACAGGTAAGGGTGCTTGTGCACACACCACTTGCACTTGTATAATTACAGCACCTACACGCTGCAAGGCCCTTAACTGTGTTGATACTTGACCACAGTGGAGGCAATCTGTGATCAGCCAGCTGAGAGGCTTGACCGACCACTCTATATGATGATGAACACGTCGGCGCACAGCGCCTGATAAAACAGATGCAACTCTGTCAGAAAGGTTCCATTTCATCCAGCTCCTACTTCAGAAACCTTTCTCCGGCTTGCCTTCTTTCTCGGCAGCGTCTTATTACAAATGCGCGCCTGCTGCACGAGCCCGCCTTCGCCACCATCCAAAACGGTGGGTTTTCTCCACAGCCAAAAGAGTGGAGAACAGGAGTGAGGAGGGGGTCCTCGGGCTCGAACGAGGCTTTATGACTTCCAACGGCATTTGCATAATTGTATGCGTCTCATGCAGCGTGAGTACACAGTGCCAGCATGGATGATCACTTCTTATCTCCAGACTGCACCGTATAGATAAGAGAAATACATGCAGATATAAAGTAATCTTACTTCCTACTGCCCATGTCAAATTATTTAGGAGGACTCGGCAGGCCGGGAGCTACTGCAGCCGCATGAATGGGCAGATCATTGCATCATGATTTCTCAAGGCCAACAGTCTAATTCTAAATGAAGTGGGGGGTTTATTATTGGTAGTAAATCTCTGTACATCCGTACAACAGCTCTATTTTTTCCACTCACTCATTGATTTGGGCCTATAATAATTAATGATTTTTACATAACAATACTGGTATTCATGCATAATATTTTTACAAGTGATTATCCGTCTTCATAAGGCTCAAGGTTTTATTAAGTCCAACATCGGTGATGCTGTGTAGCCGTATAGCTGTGGTAAATTTGATCTTAATCTTTATTAGGTCTAGGATAATGACATGTATAGCCACATTTTGTCATGCTCACAAAGGCATTGTTTCATTGTTTATGGCTACCCGTTTACACTCCCAGCTCGTTAAATACCGATGCTTGGTAGGGCATCCTTAAGCGTATGTATGAGATGCACCGGGCTTTCAACTAACTCTAATGTAAACCTATCCACGTTATTATTAGATGGTCAGAGCAACTGATGTCGTATAAAGAGCGAGAACGTCTGCGTATAGCAGGTGGGATGGGAGGTTGGATGGATCAAACAAACAGAGGACTTTCACCCAGGCGACCGCTGTTCATGTTTCTTGAATCCAAGTTAACGTTGACTTCCTTTACCTTACTTTTGTTACGTAACTTGCGTATTTGAGGCCAAACTAAGTGCTTTTGCTGCCTAAACCTAACCAAGTAGTTTTGTTGCGTAAGTCAACCTAAAAACTAAGTAAACCTACTTTGGAAGTTTATTTTGAAAAGAGACTATGCATGTAAGGACCGGAAACCGACACGCCGTCCCTGACATGTCGAAAACTGACACTAGAAGGGTACCAAGAGTGTCATAGTTTGAAGCGCGGGCCACTGACCAAGCTGTGTTGTTTGACTTGGGAGTGAGAACATTTGTTTTTCTCGAGGTGAGTTTTTTCAATCTCACAACCAATCAAATGGCTCTGTCTGGATTACAAAATGTCTCACTATCCCAACAAAATTTCCTACAAATCTCTATGAACCTGACAGGATGGAGGTTTGGCTACAAAACATTATATTTGCAGGCCCTGTTGCAGCTGCTGTAGGTGGTTAATAGTCTGTACTTCAAATATGAATAATGAGTATATGATGGCCATGCACAATTGTCAGAAACCAAGGCCTGCTATTTCTTATACACAATATAACTGATTGCTGTAGTTAAAGCTAGACTATACTGTATATAGCTCATTTATTCTATTCATAAGGAATAAAAGGCTGTCCATAGCCCAACTGAATACATTCAAGGGTTTTGCTGCTACAGCCTACTTGGTCTGTTGTCTCCAGTAGATTGTTAAGTTTGACAATTCTACCGTGTGTTAAAGTAGCAATTTTCCTTAACCTATAATTGTCTCTTGGGGTCCCCACATGATGCTCAGCAAAGGTTACATAGGCAGGCTTGCACGTTTTCAATCTCACAGCCAATCAAATGGCTCCTTCGGAATTCCCAAATGACTCACTATGCCAGAGAGATTTCCTCCAAACCTCTTTTAGCCTGACTTGTTGGAGGTTTGGCTACAAGACATTATATTTACAGGTAGGATCTTTCCTGATGGTGGGCCATATAAATAAATGAACATGACTTGGCATGACCCCATAGCTCACTGGATGACCCTTAACGCTATATACAGTATAACATACATGGGAAGTATGATGACAGCGATATCAATAGCGTAAATACCAGCAGTGCAACTGGTGCAGCTGCACAAGGATCCAGAAGCGGTCAGCTTTATTATTGTAGCAGAGCCCTCTAGCGCATCAACCGTTACACAGAGTCTTCTGGGTAACTATTCAACGATAATGAAAGTAGTGAATGAAAGAACTTGCAAATCTGGTAGCTATATACTGTATATACCACCTTTCTGCCTTGTGTATAACACTTACGGTTTATGCCCGTGGTGCTGATCAGAGGCTGGTTTGCAGGATGGGAGTTGCCTGGTGACATAGCAATTCTCTGCTTTGCAACTGTCTGGAACGGTTGTGTGTGCACACGCTAGCATGCGCATAATTTTGAGGGTGAGGGCCCAAGAAAGAAATTGAAAATCCATAGCCATCGCCATCTTGGTGTTTTGCAACCAGAAGTGACACAAGAGGATGGAGCTAAGTACAACGGAATACGAGGTTAAAAAGGTTATAATTAACTTTAATGAACTGAAAACACACTGTGAAAGGGTTAAAATGACAAAAAAACAGATAACACTCAGACCAGACAATGCCGTGGTAACCCTAAAGCATACTCTGCTTCATCTTTACAGTGTTTACTGAGGTAATACATGAAGTGAGAAGTAGAGTAATTTTCTCATTGACTTTTTTACAATCCAACTTCTTTTTGCAACCCACTGCTGGCTATAAGAAAGAATGCAAGTTTTAGGCACTTCTGTATTGGCTTCACTTTTCAGAGCCTTGAGTTGCCCACTGGAACAATCACAACCACGTTACACTACTGGGTGACATTACAATCAGTTGCATTTATCTTAATGGAAGCTGGAATGTGTAAATTACAGATAATTTGCCCATGATGGAGGCATTTTGTAGCACGGACAGTCATTTTAAGATCTGAGATGACAAAGCAACACTACAAAGCAGCAACCAGCACATTGACCATTGAATTTATGCTACACCAACCAAAACAACTCACATCTTGACACCCTGATCTTCACGCACACTCCTGTCACTCCTCGCCAACCTCCTGCCAGCACTCTGCCTGTCTGACGCTGCCCTCTTGCCTCGATCTCCTCAGTCTCTGCCTTGCCATTTAGATGCTCCAGAGAGAGGAGCAGCGTGCTAAGTGCTGATCACCATCACGATACGGATGATACTGTCAGAACACTGTGCTTGTTGAGCTGGCTAGCTACTTATGAAAAAAACAAAATAAACACCTGCCCTGTTGAAGCTATAGGTGGGTAAAATATGAATAATGAGTATGTAGGCCAGGCACAATTGTCAGAAACCAAGGTTGCTGCCTGCTGTTCTTATTCACAATATAACCTGATTACTGTAATGGAAGCTATACTATATATAGCCCATTCATTCTCATACAAATCAGGAGGAATTCATAAGGAAGAAATAACTGTCTATAGCTCAACTCAGGGGTTTTGCTCAGCAAAGGTTACAGGCTTGCTTTAATACTTCACTAGTCAATATTTCTATATCAATACAGTGCTGGATATTCTTAGCGTTACTACAAACTACTTTCAGTACGTGGGTAAAGCAAGAGCACAGCATCTTCTATGTAAGTTGGTCCACTTTAACGTCCGCCTCAACAGCAGGACAACTGAACACTCACAAAAAACTTGATCACTGTCTTATATTAAATCACTTGCCCAAATGAACCATCATCACCACCTCATTAATGATACTGACCCCAATAACTTCAGTTTAAGAGTAAAGTTCTATTAGTTTGTAACTTATTATTTTGGTAAATAATAATAATAATAATAATAATGGGGATAACTTGTCTGCACCACAAATGCAAATAAAAAAACATAAGTGAGAGTAACTGGAGGGACTTAAGGGCCCCAGGAATTGGAAAGAAGAATAATCAATATTGGTTACTTGGGTTTTGTGTTGAATTCAGCTTTATTCAGCTAGGACAACCTAGTACTGCGTTCCATGATGGTTGCAATATTATTACCCATATCTGGTTGCAATTGTTTATTCATTCTGTGTGTTGTCAATGTGTTCCTTATCCAGTGAATACCTGTCAGGTGCTTTTTTCTTATCTTGGGGAAGCTGGTTCTGGCAGACAAGGTTCACCAGAGAGCACCCAAGCTGAGCGTCATGGGTGAAGCCACTTCACAAAAGGTACCCTGCCCTTTTATTGGGCAGGATTTATTAAAACAGCCAGCTTCTGACAATTCAATTGAAAATCCACTGCTGGGTCTCTTTTCCCTCTAACTGCAGTGACCCCTTCACAGCAGATATTGGGAAGGGGAGAAGAGGAGAGGCAAGGAGGAGAAGCAGGCTTTTAGAGAGCTTGAGGTGACTGGCAGGTAGAACAGGCCGACTGATTTAAAAAAGCAGTTGGAATACAAGTCAGTGGTGAGAAATGACTCCAAGCTGTAAATGCCTGCAGTTAAGAGCAACAGCGGGTGTTCAATGGGTGGTGTGTTTCAAATAGTAACAACAGTTTCTCAGGGGTAAATTCACAAAGAATGGATTGCACCATGAATTGTGCATCACTTGCAACCGCTATCTGAAGGTCAGATTCACAAAAGATATTGCGCTAATAATATTACAGAGCAAACATGCCCATAATGTTTGGCAGCTGAGTGCAATTTGCCCCATTTTTTTGCATCTGATTGAATTTATCCATGTAGCAAAGTATAAATGTTTTACCTTGCACAGCAGCTGGATTATCGCAACGTCACAAGATCATACGAGAATTGCAGGGTCACAGATCACAAGAAAATCAATCTTGTCAGTCTTAAAGTAATACTTTTATGTCCGGCAAGCAAGATCACGGACCAATCAGCGTCCAGTGAGGAGCTGCTGCAGCTACGGGCAGGTTTATGTGTGTGTGACACAGAGTTAGCGTAGCTGCTGCAGTAGCATCAGTTATATCAGAACAGAATATTTCTTCATTGAAAGAAGAGCAAAGAACAGCACTGAAGGCTTTTCTTGATGGAAAAGATGTTTTTGCTCTTCTCCCGACTGGATTCGGCAAATAACTGATTGGCAGATGGTTCATCCAATCACCTGCCAAGTATTTTTCTGAAAGTGCCTGCCCTTTTTCCAAACAGTTTCCAATGACGGCTCCTCAGATGGTTCTGTGTAACAAACCATCTGGTGGGTCAGGATAACAAATGTTGGCCACAAAGGAGGTCTGCACAATGTTAGGCTTCAATACTTCTCTCTTAAAATATAAATACACTATTTATTTGGAGCCTAATAGTAAACAGACCTTCTTTCTGTCCTGCAGTTAAGTATTTGTTGTACCTTGCACCCGAGCGTCTTTGCCTGTAAGTGTGCACACTTGGTCCCTCTTCTAAAGTATAAATGTTGCCTCTGCGCCAAGAACATAACAAGGCAGTACAATGGCAGAGAGAAAAAGAAAAATGAAATCTTCAGACCGTGAGCTACCGGTCCTGACCGACGAGGTGTAGAGGCATTTCTCAAAACTTCAGGCAAGGAATTTAATTGTGACAGAGAGAATTTGGGATTAAATATACCAGTCCGTCAGTGCTGTTGGTGTTTTCAAATACACACCATCAGACTGTAAAAAAGGATGATTTGAAGCAGAGGACAAAAGAAAAAGTATCATTTAATGCTGCCATGATCACTGAAAAGTCTGGCTGTGACAACCCCTATAAATGCGCTTCAGTTACCACCAACTCTCTGCAGACTCTAATAAGTTCACTGCAGCTCTGTGTGGCAATTGGCACTGATCTTTGTGAATTGGACTGTTTTTGCAATGAGGCTTCATTTTAGAAAGGGGCCAATACGTGCAAATGGCACATGAGCACCGAGACGCTATTTGCTTGGCGGCACAGTTAGGGGTGCATTTTATCCTTTGCGGGTGCTTTGAGAATTACACGGTTTCTTTTTGTCTTATTTGTGCAGGTTTAGTGGCTGCAAAAGCCGCGCAATCCTTTTGTGAATTTGCCCCTCAGTGTGTGTGTTTCTTCATAAACCATTTCCCCAGTAGAAACCAATGCGTGTCCGATTTTGCCCTTTTGCCATGTCTGTCACCGTTCCTCTGATGGTATTTGCGTTCATGGCCAGTTTTCATTTGCCTCTGCTGCCTTTCTCGCACACTTTGTGCCAAGCGTGCCAGCATGTGACATTCACAGAGGCTCGGGGGAAAAGGACAGTGGTCTACACTTTGTGTCTGGATTCTCCATCCTAAAAACCAATCTGAGCCATGAAGCTTTGGCATAATCCTCATAAAGCTCCCATGTTATTCACAGAATGGTAACCAAGTGAGCCTTAAGCTTTGCCAAACAATGAGCTGAACACAAGCATGGTAGCAAATGCCATATGAAATTCAAGCGCTGTTAGGTCAGCTGGTGCGTGGAAGACATTTTTATTGAATGACTTGCTATGCTAATCTTATCCGTTCCCCAAAACAAACAACATTATCAAACATTGGACAAGATTACTGGTGTTACTTGCTTCATGACCTTCTTCTTGTTCTTAGCGTAACAAAACAAAGCTGAATGAACTCTCTCAGGGGAGAAGACTGATTGTTTAAACTAGCCCAGGTTTTTTGGGGTTGTCAGATGACTATTTTTCATAATATAATGAAAGTTTTCTGATCTTACTTGACTGTGTGCATCTCCTACAAAATACAAAATAATTTTCCATTAGCAAAAGATGTTTTGGGGAAAACATGATGCCACCTGAATTGTTTTATATTCAATATATCAGACAGAATGTTTCTAATGTATTCATCTGCAAAATGTTTTTCTTATTCCGAATTTCTGCACATGCTAACTAATGCATAGTTTAACCTGTAGTAACTGAATATTTTGAGTTGTGAGCAAACAGTTGCTAATTAACACATCCATCAGACACAGAGCAACATTGGCATTCAGAAGTTGTGTTTCTGGTCACACAACAGATATATGTCTAATTTTGTCTTTTAGCTCTGTTTTTGGTCTCCACCAACTCTTAAGGGAAATATCTGACTTTGCTAAATGTTCCATTATTTTCACCACATCGTCACTAACTTTGTCTGTCTGCTGTTTGGTGCTGAGCGGGTAGCATAGGGTACAGGGGGTTCATTAGAGCTTCTTTGCTGAAACGGTGACCTGCTGTGGCTGAAAACAACACTTTGAGAGTGAACCAAACCAGTAACGATATGGACTAGAAAACCATTAACTGAAAGTTCATATAAAGCTCCGTAAAGCTGAGAGGAACCGACTCTTAGTCATTTTATCCATTGCTATTATGAAATTGATTTTTTTTATGCTTGAAATACTGGTTCGAGTTACAGTAAGTGAAAGACCATAGTCATCATTATATAAATGTCAATAATGAGTATAAGACCAGAAGTGACCCTGACTTGCTAGGGAAACCTCCACACACTTCTTGTTTTCTGCACTATAATGAATATCTTAGTTTCAGCAAAGGCAATGAATGTTGTAACTGGACATAATTCACTGATGCACAACACTTTCATTCAAACTTCATAGGAGACAGGGTTGACTTCAGTTAAAGCAATCTCGGAACCCATCGGCTATTGATCTGACGACGGATAATCGTCTGGGGTCAATTGGCTGTACAGTATTTCAGGGGTTCCGGTGTAGCCAGCGGATATCCTGGCCAAAACTTCCTCTCCATGCGCTGCTCATTGTTTACAGTCTGTTTGAGATGCAAGACATGGAGTTGGTGTTGAAAGACGACGTATACGACCAGATTGTTTCACAAGTTTACAAGCTACTTTTAAACCAATAAAAAGCGAAATGATTATCGGACGATAGCTGGTGGGTTCTGAGACTGCATTTCAGCCCATGTGTTCCACCTCTTTTGCTCTCCACATAGACGGTTTACCTGCATTCAACCAAAACCTGCTCTAACACAATTGGTCAATTCTACTCAGGGAAACTAAAATGCTTTTCATACAAAATTGTGTCCCCTTGCCCACATATGAAAGCAGAATTTCTTTATAGAGATTACAGTTAAAGTGATGATTGAGTGATGATTTTACTCCACTGGTCGATTTAAGCTAAAAAGAAATATACTTTTCAACATCCCTTGAAATGTTTTCTTTTTGTTTACTTACCAGAGTATTTGCGAAGACATGGAAACACTCAGTCCTTCACTCACTGTATCAAAAGGCTAATGGATTTGACTTTTATGGTGACAATTGTGTGTATATATATATATATATATATATATATATA
>CAKAOI010007658.1:14854-26511 GCA_916701655.1 Sebastiscus albofasciatus | reverse complement strand
AAGAGGGAAGAAAAGTTATAACAGAAAAAGCTTTTTCCCAGAAGAATGATTCATGGTGTCTGGTTTCTGAAAAAGAAAATCCCAAATTGTTTAAACTTTTTAAATTATGGGTTCTTAAAGGAGACATAAATAAATAAATAAATGTGCTTTATTATCATAAAGAATAAAATACAGAACAAAATAAATGTGGAATAATAATGTGTAGTATGTGATATAGTAAATAATTTGTATTTATGGGACAAACAGAATTTTTTTTTTAGGAATATTCATATATTGGGTAAAGCATGCAGCAGGGACATACAGTTTATAAATATAGTAATTTAATGCTTATTTAAGTAGCTAAATTAAATATGGGGAAAATATGTAAAGAGGGACCAAATCAATACAGAACAAAAATAGAAATAAAATAATTTGAAAATTAATAAATTAATGCTAATTTAATAAGGAGATTAATTAATAGTAAAATAAATATATTGGGATATAATAATTTAATGAGGAAATAAGGGATAAATAAATACATAAATTAAGGAGTTAATTCATTAAATACAACTAAAATGAATAATTATGTTTTACTAAATATGAAGTAATAAATAATAAATAAATAGGCCTTAATAAGAAAATAAATAAATGCAGAAAATATATTGTTTATTGCACATTTGATTTAATTAAAGGTTACTTAAAGGAAAAAAATATATATGTTTATGTTTAAAACCGTGTAATGGTCTAAATGTAGATTTGTGACATCACAAAAGGACAGAAATCCTAACGGCTTGTTTCAAATGCACAATTTCTGAATACGTGCTGTGTGTATTTCTCTGTATATTGAGCGTTTTGATAGTTTAACAATATTTATAAAGCACTTAAACCTGCTTTATAATATAAAAGACATGAAAATCTCACTTCTTTACAATATGGGACCTTTAAAATGACATAATCCAACATTATAATATATAATAACATCTTCATAATAAGTACTTTTAATGTTTTAAGTACATTTTACTGATAATACTTTTAAGGTTTTGAATGCAGGACTTGTACTTGTAATTGAGTGTTTTTATATTGCAGTATTTCTATTATAAGGATGTGAGTATGTCTTCTTCTTCCACAGACATCACAGATCAGCACATTAATGCTCACTCGTGTGTAAATGTGATGAGGTTTTGAGGATCCTGCAGCTCAACAGCGCCCCCGCTGGTGCTGCGGATGATCCCGGAACTGCACCGCCACACACACACACGCTGATATATTTATTTATATATTTATATATTAAAGTGAAAGTAGTCGCTGTTCTTTCTTATCAGCCATCACAGACAGCAGCGACAAGCCGGAGAGGATCACTGTGATCCGGATCAGGGATGTGCAGATGATCCATCGACCATTTCACTTCACCCCCCACAGAAGAAGCTCCTGAACACACCACCGACATCTTGGCTGTTTTGTGCAAACAAAAACTACTCAAATCCTCGTCTTCCTCCTCCAGGATCAGACCATCTTAGCCGCTTTCCAGGCAGCAACCTCGGGTGAGTGATGCTCCTGCAGACGTGGAGGTTTTGCATGAATTCCTGCAGTTATTAAGGTCTGAGTGTTGATGTGTGTTGATGTTTGTTTGCAGGATAATGGCAGAACATTTGTCCCAGAGTGAGCTGGACTACCCCTTCAAACTTCTGGAGTATTTCAACGGCTTCAGGATCTCTAAGGTAACATTTATAACTGGTTATTTATTAGTCTGCAGTAATGTTTCTAGGGTTGCTACTAACTAAATTAGTTTTGTCCTAAAACCTAAAGATATTCAGTCTAATATCATTAAAAAACAGCAAAAATTCACATTTGAGAAGCTGGAAATAGTCAAATTTTGTTTTGTTTTTTGCAAAACAATATTACATGTTTATTAACAGTTTATTTACTAGTGTCAGTCTGCAGTTATGTTTCTATCTAGGGTTACTACTAACTAACCCATAAAATGTTCCCAAACCCCCATTATTGTTTGTTTTGTCTTAAAATCTAAATATATTTAGTGTAATATCACTGAAAAACAGCAAAAATTCACATTTGACAAGCTGGAAATAGTCAAATGTTGGTGTTTTTGCAATAAAATATTACTACACGAATAAACACTTATCAAAATATTATATTATATTATATTTAAATATATTATTAATATACTGAAACAAATATGTCTATCTGACGCCTTCAGGGTCTCAAAGGTAACATGTTTATTAACTGTTTATTTATTAGTGTCAGTCTGCAGTAATGTATCTAGGGTTGCTACCAACTAACCGATAAAATGTTCCCAAAAAAACCCATTATTGTTTGTTTTGTCCTAACACCTAAAGATATTTAGCATAATATCATTAAAAAAAACAGTAAAAAAAAATCACATTTGACCAGCTGGAAATAGTCAAATGTTGGTGTTTTTGCAATAAAATATTACCTACACGAATTAACACTTATTATATCATATTTACACACCAAAAAAATTTCATTCATTCATTCTCACTGTGCAATATCATTTTCCACTTGTGCAATTTTGTTAATAGTCTGTTTATTGTCAATACTGTATATACTGCTCCTATTTTTATACTTCCTTCTATTTAAATGGTTCATATTTTGTTACACTTTGTTTAGCTCTTTTTTTACTGTGTTAGCTGATGCACCTTGTTTTTTGCACTATCCCCTTTGCTGCTGGACACTGAACATTAACCCACTGCGGGACTAATGAAGGAATATCTTATCTTATCTTAAATATACTATTAATATACAGAGACAAATATGTCTGTCTGACATCGCTGCTAAGCAACGGCAATATTAAAGGTTCCATATCGTGCTCATTTTCAGGTTCATACTTGTATTTTGTGTTTCTATTAGAACATGTTTAAATGCTGTAAGGTTAAAAAATCACATTATTTTCTTCATACCGTCTGTCTGAATATACCTGTACTCACCCTCCTGTCTGAAACGCTCCGTTTTAGTGCATTTCAACAGAATTGCAACGGAATTGCGTTGCTAGGCAACAGTTTGGGTCCATGTTTACTTCCTGTCAGCTGATATTATTCACATACACTGCAACCAGGAAATAAACTGGGACACATTTAGAATGTTTATTTTTAAAACCGTGTAATGGTCTAAATATTGTATATTTGTGACATCACAAATGGACAGAAATCCTGAGGGCTCGTTTCAAACACACAATTTCTGAATACGTGTTTCTCCGTATTTTGAGCGTTTTGATAGTTTAACAGTATTTATAAAGCACTTAAATCTGCTTTATAATATAAAAGACATGAAAATCTAACTTTTTACAAATCCGTCCAATAGTTGTTTAGATATTCCTTTTTAAAGTCGTGGACTGACCTACGCCGCTAACATGGCTGAATTAATCTATGTACCAGTGCAGAGGAGGTGTTGATGTGTGTTCGTCCTTCCAGGTGATATTCTCAGCCTGTGAGCTGGGAGTGTTTGACCTCCTGCTGAAGTCCCAGGAGCCCCTGAGCGCCCAGCATGTAGCCCGCGAGCTGAGCACCAGCTTGGACGGGATGGAGCGGCTGCTGGACGCGCTGGTGGGCATCGAGATCCTGGAGGTGGAGACCACAGACGGGACAGGTGAGGAGGAGGAGGAGATGATGATAGAATTGACTACTACATTATACACTACGTATTGCCAAATGTATGTGGACACTCGAGCAAACCATGAGGATACCCGAACATTATGAATGTAGATCTTCTCTATGGTCAACTGGGGGAAACCCAAATGTCGGAGCTTCCTTGAACACACCAACAAGACTGAGCTTTTAAAGGATAAATATGGTGATATTCAATATTTTTCTTATTATCAATGAATCCCAAGAAAAGACAAAAACCAACAATATATTGACAAATATTACCAAAGCATGATGTATTCTATTCCTGTGTTTGACCCAGGAGTAAAGTGAGTGAGGATATTTCTGTTGTAGAATTATTTCACCCAAAATCCCCCCAAAAACCAAAACTACCTGCATTGTTTGAACTTAAGGGCTGCAAATAACTTTCATTTTGTCTAAAAAATTCATCAGGAAATAGTGAAAAAGACCATGTGGCATCATAAAATGTCTTGTTTTATTTGAAAAACAGTCTACAACTGCAAAGATATTTAGTTCACTATCATATGTGACAAATAAAAGCGTTAAAATCTTCACATTTGAGACACTGGAACTGGAGAATATTTGTAATTTTAGCTTGAAAAATGCCTGAAATTGTCGACTAATTCTGTATCCGACTAATCGTTTGCATGACTGCTGAATGTTGGGAACTAAAACACCCTGATTTAAAGTGTGAATGTGTTTTTTTTTGTTGTTGAATAAAACAGCTTTGTACAGCAGCACCGACGTGGCGAATCTTTACCTGGCTAAAGGCAGCGGCAAGTCTCTTCACGACATGATCATCTACCAATCCCAGACCATCTACCCGCTGTGGAACAACATGGTGGACGCCGTCAGGTCAGTGGGTTTGAATGGGAGACGCTCAGATCATTGAGCTCAAGACATTTGACATTTGGCCGCAGGCGTTATTTTTCGAATTTCTTCAAATTTGGCACAAACGTCCACGTGGACTCAAGGATGAATTAATTAGATGTTGGTGGTCAAAGGTCACTGTGACCTCACAAAACACGCTTTTAGCCATAACTCAAGAATTCATACGCTAATTATGACAATTTCACACAAATGTCTGACAGGATAAAATGATGAAGTGATGACATTTTGGACAGATTGGATGTAAACTGCAACTTGACTGGTTAGCGAAGGCAACCACGAGGTGGCAATTCTAGTTTTATTTGTGATTAATTTATTATGTTGGAAAGCTCTTTGTGCTCCCAGCTTGAAAAGTGCTATACAAATCAAATTATTATTATTAATTTGATGTGAATAGTTGCAGTCAAGGTTTTTTGTCTGTAGGTTTCCCTAGAAAAAAATACTACAAGATGCATTTTATTAGAATTGAATGGAAGGTTTCAGATATGAGGGCTCATTACAGAACAGTAACTCAACTAATCACCAACTATGAGCTCACAACAGCCTCATAACTAAGAAATAACACAATAAAGATGTACTCAAATAGGTAACTTTAACTCAAATCAAACCAGATGTGGGCGTCAAGGGTCAACTAGAGTGTGAATAGTTCACTAACGCATCATAAGCAGTGAATAACACAGACAAGTGATGCTCAAAATGTTGTTTGGATCGTGATAACAACATGCAAAAAGAGGCTACAACCAAGTTAATTTTGTTCATGAGGACCAAGGCTGTTCACATGTTGATTTACAGCGAGATGGACCAAACGAATCTTCAGTAAAAACCTCAGTTGTAGCAGAAGAAGTGCCGTTTTTCTGGCTAATGGATGTCAGACTGAAGCAGAAAACGCAGTGTAAACATACAGAGTAATGTGGGTTAGCTAATAGCCTCCAGAGCCGCTGCACCTCTGAGAAATGTTTGCACAACTAAAACAAATTCTGCAGAAGGAAACTCAGATCAAACATTTATATTCTCATCATTTTCACAAGTGCAAACGTGTTATTTTGCACCACGCAGGGAGGGGAAGAATCAGAACGAGAAGACCTTCGGGCTTCCACCAGAGGAGGTTTTCCAAGCAATTTACAGGTCGGTGTTTTTGATTTTGTTGCTTCAGATGCTTTAAATGTGAAACTTCATGACTTCGAGGAGCTGAAATCTTTCCTGGTTCTGTGAACGTTTCAGATCAGAGGAGGAGATGCTGAAATTCATGGGTCTGATGAACTCTTCGTGGGTTCTGGACGGACACGACGTTGTGACAGCGTTCAACCTCTCCTGCTTTAAGAACATCGTAGATCTGGGAGGTAAGAGCTTAAACGCCCCTTTATGGATATTTCTATATTTATTTATGGCTGAACATTTCTGTTCATATTTAGACCAGCATCGATTAACTGATTAGTTGTCAGCTATTAAATTAATCATCAACTATTTGAAAATAGAGGGGTAAAGTACAACTACCTCAAATGTACTTAAGTACAGTACTTGAGTAAATGTACTTAGTTACATTCCACTACTGCATACTGACACTATTCTGTGTGAATAACTCCCAGGATGCACCGGTGCTCTGGCCCGTGAGATGGCGAAGGCGTACCCGTCCTCCACTGTCACGGTATTCGACCTCCCGCAGGTCGTAGAGACGGCTCAGAAACATTTCCCTCAGGAGGACGACGGCGTCGTGTTTCAGACTGGTGAGTCTCATTCAGCCTCGTTCAGTCTCATTTAGTCTCATTCAGCCTCGTTCAACATCACTTCAACTAAAAAGTGGAAGTGATGTTTTGGTAGGAAATTAATTGGAACTATTTCATATCATTGTAAATATATCTAATGTTTAAAAAAAAACATGTTTGAGGGAAAAAAAACTAGATTATAACTGGTACTGAAGGCATAACTGAATGTAAAAGCTAGCTGTTCCTAATAAAATGTCAGCTGAGTGTAGGTTTTAGATACTTTCTGTGGTACATACAGGAGATTTCTTCAGCGGTGACATCCCTCCTGCTGACCTCTACGTTCTGGCCAGAATCATTCACGACTGGCCTGAAGAGAAGTGCCTCAACCTGCTGAAGAAGATCTATGACACCTGCAGACCAGGTGAGTTTAACAGTGTGTGGGCTCATCTGTAGGCTCTATTCCCTGCTCTACCCTTTGAGCCACGGCCGCCCCGATAACATTATCATCAAGGAAACTACACTCAATTTTAATTAGAGTTAGTATGGAAGTTTTTATTGGACTTTAATAGTTGTAATCCACAGAAGACAATCCACAAATGTGTACCATGATCCACAAACATGCGAGTCAGATCCACAAAATGCAAATACGTAGAACTTACTCTCTATACACATTTTAATTTCACATAAAAATGTTATAAATTTACATGTAAAGTGACCAATTTCATCATAATTGCTAGATTAATATAAATGTATATAAATGCAGAAAGAAGCATTTGAACCTCTGATTGCTTTGACGATTATGAATATTTCTATCAAGCTTTGTTTTTCAGTTTTTACTGGTCAAAACAATCAACATAACAAATGCACATCCAATGCTTTTGCATTATTTACCTCCCTCCTCTGTACTGAGTCTTTTTAGTAGATAAGTTCTCCGTTCAGACTCCCGCTATCAGTACTCAGTATGTTTGTTCCTGCTGGCAGGCGGCGGCGTCCTGCTGGTGGAAGCCATGCTGTTTGAGAACAGGCGAGGGCCCGTCACGGCTCAGATCTTCTCCCTCAACATGCTGGTTCAAATGGAGGGCCGGGAGCGCCCGCCGTCCGAGTACACCCGCCTCCTCAACAAGACCGGCTTCCAAAACGTTCAGGTGTGCCGGACCGGCAAGTCCTACGACGCCATCCTGGCCACCAGATGAGCTCGGGACCGTCCGGACACAGACGTGAACTTTTCAAGGTCAAGAAAAGGTTTGGAGGTGGACATAAAACATAAGAGCTCTGTTGTCAGTCTCGGTGCACATTGATCCCCCGTTTATGTTGAGGTCAACCCACGTGATGTTTACAGATTTATTACAACTGAAGTGAAAAAACAAATCAATATATCCGTTATTTGATCAGTTATATAAATGCACTGACACGGCCGATACTGGTACGTTCATTTTAACAGCAAAAGATGTTGTTTTACTTTGTTCCTTTTTTATTGACATGCTCAAAAATATCAAAATCTGCTCAGTATTTACAGTCAAATCTTTTTAATACCAGCAGGTCACTTAAAGCCATATCGTTTTATAAGTGGTCACAATATTTCAGGAGCATCATGGAGGTGTATTCCAAAAGTTATAAACCAATTATTGAAAGATTTGGGATAGTTTTTTATGAATATTTAGCCAAAATATGTAAATAATTAGCAAAATATTCCTATATTTTTTTAAAAACCAAACAAACAAAAACCCCAGTAAACAATTAATCAAACGGCAACATTTCCATCTTATCAACAAAGTGACATAACACACTGTTAGTCGATTAAAATCATTAGATAGATGAGATAAATGATTAGTTTATAACAGATGTTTTGGGCAACAATGTTGTCAGTTTGCACACTGTTGAAGGAAGTAAATAAATTCTAATTATTCTTTGGGATACAAAATGTATTTTTAAATCTTTTTTAAGTCAATAACATCAAAATTAAAAACAACTATTTCCAGAAACCATGTCATCCATATCACAAACATTATGACACAGGTTATGTACATGTATCTCTACATAATTTGTGTATAATTATCCATTAATGGTAAACCATACAAGGAAAAGAAACAAGCAAATTACTGATTTAAAGCTGAGAGATGCAAACTAAAGGCTATGATCATTATTCCAAAGAATATATTATAAAAGTCTTTTCACCTCATGGATCTCTTTGATGACTTCACGTTGAGTATCTGCTGCAGGTGGATATTAATGCTGTTTTTGTTTGTCTGTTTTTGAGAGTTTAACACCCAGAGAAACGTATTCCTAAACCTTCAAATGCAGCGAGAAACCTAAATGTTTTAAATAACACTGAACTTTTGAGCTGGAGAGAGAAACCTCTGTGTGTTGTGTTAATGTGACCGAGTGTTCCCGGTCTTCCTGTTCACTGTGATGAGTTCAGGTTCCCTCTCAGACTGCATGTAGATCAAACCTCTGTTTACCTCATTTATTCCTCCTAGTGGTGTTAAAAAGTTCTCTTTTTCTTATTTTTGCTCTGTTAGTTGTGTGACCTTCTGGTTGAAGGAAGAATCACTATAGAAATGTTCTTATTCATGTTTGTTTGTTGCATTTCAAGTACTGTAAATGTCACATATTGAATACATCATAAGTGGTTTGCATGTGTCATAGATGAGGTGTGAATGCAACATATCCAGATGTTTGATAGAAACGTATATAAATGCTCCTTTTTGAATCAGCACACGGTTCTTTGCTGTAAACTTGTGTTCTGTCCTCTGATCATTCCACATGTCGGCAGCATGCAATCAAAGACATCGTGTTTGTTCTTTCTAAATAGTTATTTTTAAAAAGCTATGCATTTGTAAACAACCTACTGGTGATGGATTTTGACGATGCAGCTGTCTGTTCATGTCATGTAACTGCTGAAATGACACCAGAATTAAACATTGGTTTGTTAAAGAACAACTCACAAACAATAACATATTTCATCATTTTATGTCTGATTTTCGTCCGTTTTTTTGTTTATCGGTAAAAGTATTTTAAGAGTATTTTTTTATCATTATTATTATCATATTAAGATGACAAGTACAAACAAACAAGGCAAAAAGCAACTAAAAAAATACAGAAATAAGACTAAAACAAAGTCATACATAAATAAAAGCAGGGCTAATTAAATTAACTTACATATATCTAGAAATGAAAACAACTTAAGAACTTTGTTTTTAACAAGTTTTTTCATGTCAATACTTTATTTGGAAAATTCAGTACAGTAATTACATAAAGTAGGCTAAATAGCAAATATATTGTAATAAATAGAAATTATATAAAAATAAAATAAATGCTTCAAAAAATAAAATGTAAAGTAAGGAAAATATGTTTTTAACACGTTTTTTTCATGTCAATACTTTATTTAGAAAGTTCAGTACAGTAGTTACATAAAGTAGGCAAGATGTTCAGATTTTTTTATTAATTATATTTGGGGTATTTTATTTTAAAAAATGACTACTATTTCTTTTAATTAGATTACAAAAAAAGTAAATATACAGGTATATATATATGTATATTTATTTATAAAAGTAGTGTATTATGTCTTAAAACATATATAATATAATATATTTCACAATACAAAAATGATATCAAAGTAAAACAAACTATATAACAAATAAAATGTCAGCAAAGTTATTGGTTAAAAAAACGTTATTTCAATTCTAGTTATTGGTGTTCTGTCTCTTTAAAAGATAAATCTGTGTACTTTCCAAAATAGGAGTCAATAGGACATCTGCGTTATATTAATAATATTAATAATGTTCACATTATGTTTGTTGACACTTAATCTGGCAGACGGGCAACATGTGGTTTTTATTATGACACTGGAAACATAATAATGAAACATATTTTCCTGCATTAGGAGTTGTTGTGTTATTTGTCACCAGAGGTTCTGCTGCCCTCCAGCGGCGGTGAGGAGCAGCTGCAGCCGGGCAGGTCTCCTCCTCCCCGGCTGCTCTCCACCGCTCTGCCCCGCTCTGCTCTCTCTGTGTGTGTGTGTGTGTGTGTACGTGTGTGTGTGGAATGCGGGTCAAGCGGAACTCGCGGGGAGAAAAACTGCAGCTCAAACATCTAAACATCTAAACATCTAAACCCCGGCTCTCCTCGGCCTGACCTGCACTGTATGTACCGACCACTTTACTATCAACTCTAACCAGGGTTTAACTTTAATGTGCAGAATGTGGCAGAATGTTAAGTTAATGTCTCTTTAGTTATAGTCTCTCACTAGCAGCAGCAGTCCGCTAGGAAAACACCACACCGTCATTTAAAATGGCGCCAAAGATGAAGCTCAGCCAGTGAAGAGCTGCTGGTACAGATGAAGCTGCTGCTCTGACCTGCTGGCTGCTAGCAACGAGGCTAGCTCTGCTGCTAGCTCTGTAGCTATCTGTGGTGCTAGCTGTGCTGCTAGCTGTGGTGCTAGCTCTGCTGCTAGCTCTGTAGCTAGCTTTGCTGCTAGCTGTGGTGCTAGCTGTGTAGCTAGCTCTGTAGCTAGCTGTGTTGCTAGCTGTGTTGCTAGCTCTGTTGCTAGCTCTGTAGCTAGCTCTGCTGCTAGCTGTGGTGCTAGCTGTGTAGCTAGCTGTGTTGCTAGCTGTGGTGCTAGCTCTGCTGTTAGCTCTGTAGCTAGCTATGCTGCTAGCTCTGTAGCTAGCTGTGTAGCTAGCTGTGTTGCTAGCTCTGTAGCTAGCTGTGTAGCTAGCTGTGATGCTAGCTCTGTTGCTAGCTGTGGTGCTAGTAGTAGTGCTAGCTGTGGTGCTAGCTGTGATGCTAGTAGTAGTGCTAGCTGTGTAGCTAGCTGTGGTGCTAGCAACACAGCTAGCTACACAGCTAGCACAACAACATGTTTTTAGTTAGAGTTAGTTAGTTATTATTATCATTAATGTGTTCAGGTTTCAGGTAGTTTGTTTGAATCATGTTGACCCTTAACAGAAAGCTGTCTGAGGCTGTTTAATAGAAGGCATCATAGTTTATGTTAGCATTGTGGCTAATGCTAAATGTCAACTACATAATATAACTAGCTAGCTAGCTGATGTTGCTAACCACCAACCAAGGCCTATGGAAAGTAGGTAGGGACACGCGTGATACCTGTTGGGTATTACGCATGCGCAGTAGAATCTGACCTGCACGACCGCCGCTTGAGTTACACTGGGCATGCGTTGTACCCCATATTCCAAGACCAGCGTCCCAGCCTCCTTCCATAGGCCTTGCTGACCACCAACCACAGCTAGCTAGCTGAATGTTATCGTGCATACTAAAGTAAGCACACCTGTAGAAAAGCATGCATAGTTGCATGTAAACATAAACCTCCTGATGTGAGTTATACAGCTGTATAAAATTGTTTATTTGAAGCTTAACGGACGTCAGATTGTTATCATAAACATGTTGGTGTGGGGGCCGCATGTTGCATAACAGAGGAGGGGGGGGGGGGGAT